>SJYQ01004527.1:0-128088 GCA_006410935.1 Redunca redunca
TTGGAAAAGACTCTGATGCTGGGAGGGATTGGAGGCAGGAGGAGAAGGGGACGACAAAGAATGAGATGGCTTGATGGCATCACTGACTCGATGGACGTGAGTCTGAGTGAACTCCAGGAGTTGGTGATGGACAGGGAGGCCTGACGTGCTGTAGTTCATGGGGTTGCAAAGAGTCGGATGTGACTGAGCGACTGAACTGAACTGAACTGAATATGGCTCTAGAGCCTAGCGCTCTGCTAGGTATTTGTTAATTATTGTTATCCTTGCTGTTCAGTTCAGTTCAGTCGCTCAGTCGTGTCCGACTCTTTGTGACCCCATGGACTGCAGCACCCCAAGTCTCTCTATCTATCACCAACTCCCGGAGTTTACTCAAACTCATGTCTATTGAGTCGGTGATGCCATCCAGCCATCTCATCCTCTGTCATCCCCCCTTCTCCTCCTGCCTTTGATCTTTGCCAGCATCAGGGTCTTTCCCAATGAGTCAGTTCTTCGAATCAGGTGGCCAAAATATTGGAGCTTCAGCTTCAGCATCAGTACTTCCAATGAATATTCAGGACTGATTTCCTTTAGGATGGCCTAGTTAGATCTCCTTGCAGTCCAAGGGACTCTCAAGAGTCTTCTCCAACACCACAGTTCAAAAGCATCAATTCTTTGGCGCTCAGCTTTCTTTATAGTCCAACTCTCACATCCATACATGACTACTGGAAAAACCATAGCCTTGACTAGACGGACCTTAGTCGGCAAAGTAATGTCTGCTTTTTAATATGCTGTCTAGGTTGGTCACAACTTTTCTTCCAAGAAGCAAGTGTCTTTTAATTTCATGGCTGCAGTCACTGTCTGCAGTGATTTTGGAGCCCCCCGAATTGCTTGTCACTGTTTCCCCATCCATTTGCCACGAAGTGATAGGACCGGATGCCGTGATCTTAGTTTTCTGAATGTTGAGTTTTAAATCAACTTTTTCACTCTCCTTTTTCACTTTCATCAAGAGGCTCTTTAGTTCTTCTTTGCTTTCTGCCATAAGTGTGGTGTCATCTTGCTCTTAGTACTCATTAATATAATAGCTGGTACTCGTTTCATTCATTCATCCACTCATCAAGTCTCCAACATCAGGTGAATGAAGAACCTCCGTGTTAATTGGCATCTAGTAGGAAATGAAATACGATACAGCTGTTGCACATTGAGTAAATTTCCAAGCACAAAGGACCACAGATGTAAAGAGTGCACGAATGTGTAATTCTTGGGCTTCCCCCATGTCTCAGACGGTAAAGAATCTGCCTGCAATGCAGGAGACCTGGGTTCCATCCCTGGGTGGGGAAGATCTGAAACAGGGCATTGCAACCCACCCCAGTATTCTTGCTTGGGAAATCCCACGGAGAGAGGAGTCTGGCGGGCTACAGTCCATGGGGTTGCAAAGAGTCGGACACGACTGATCGACTAACAGTTTTACTTCACTTACGGAGCATTAACGTAAATTTTATGGATAAAACTGGCACAGCATTAATAGGGTGACCAAACAACATAAATATTCTCAAAGGAAACAGATTGTTTCCTGAACTCCCCGAACAGTACACGGAGAGTTGTTTGTGTATCTTGAGACCCCATTCTAGTCTTGATTGGGTTGTTCTCAGGGAATGTCTGAGTGGAAGGCACTGAGGCACTCCTGGGACATCGGAGGTGCTCAAAAAGTTCAATTTGCTGAATGAAAGAGGGAAGGTCACTGGGGAAGATGGCATAGACACCTCTGGAGTTGTTGTTTTATTTAAAAACTGGTGAGAATAGAGCAGGCAGAAAGTGGAAGTGTTAGCCACTCAGTTGTGTTCCACTCTGTGTGACCCCATGGACTGTGGAGCCTACCAGACTCCTCTGTCCATGGGGAGTCTCCAGGCAAGAAAACTGGAGTGGGTTGCTATTGCCTTCTTCAGGGGATCTTCCTGACTGAGGGATCGAACCCGGGTCTCCTGCATTGCAGGTGGATTCTTTACCACCTGAGTCACCAGGAAGCCCTCTAAGCAGGCAGAGTCATCTTCTAAAAACAAAAGTCAGATCACATCTGTCCTCTGTTCAAACCCCTGGAGGCCCCTACCTTGGGCAGAAAGGGAAGCCAGGGTTCTCGAAGGCATCCAATTCCCATCTCACACCCAACTCTGCTCCCTTCCAGCCACCCTGATCAGTTGTGTTCCCCTTCACGTGCTTTGCACTGACTGTTCTGCTCACTGAGGGTACATCTCCCCAGGACACCCATCTGCCCTGCCCCATTCCCTCACCTCCTTTGGGCTTGTGATCAGGTATCCTCTTCCCAGCGAGATCTTCCCTGACCATCCTATTTAAAATAATCGTCTTTCCCCACCCAGGCACTCTTGGCATATTGGAACTGCTCAGAAAGTTCAATTTGTTGAATGAAAAAGCGAAAGAGAGAGGGATGGGATGTGTGAGGGAGCTGGAGACCCGCTGGGGGTCTGGGTCCTTCACTGTGATGTTGAGGGAATTCCTGTCATTGCAGGATTCCTAACAATCCTCAGGGTCAAGTTCAAACTCTTCTATCTGGACCCTGTTAACCTTTGCGCCCTGAGGCATGGACAGTATCCATTTTCATCTTTTCCCATAGTTGTATAATGTTTTGCTGGGCACATGCCTCTCCCTCAGTTTTTTTTTTTTGTGTGTATGTGTGTTATTTTTTTCTTCTCATCCTTTTTTTTTTTTTTTTTNTCTTTTTTTTTTTTTTTTTTGCCACACCAGGCTGCATGTGGGACCTTAGTCCCCCAACCAGGGATTGAACCTGTGCCCCCTGCAGTGGAAACATAGAGTCTTAATCACTAGCACCACCAAGAAAGTCCTCTAAATTAAAAACTATTTCCCAGCCTCCCTTGCAGTAGAGTGAAGTGATGGGGTTAAACCAATGGGATTAAGGCAGTGGAATGTAAGGGGAAGTGTTATAGAGCAGTTTCGGGGACCCTTTCTTTAAGAAGGAAGCTGGGGAGTCCTTGGTCCCAGGTACTTTGTCCCTTCCTCATTCATGAAGCCCAAAACAGATCTGCCCTGAGGGCCCTCCCTACACTAAGTTTTGGCAGAGTGGCAACCCTGCTTGCCGGTCACCTCTTTCTGGCAGCCTTCCCTGATTCCTCCTCTGCCAGTTCATGTTGATAAGTCTGTGGGCCTGCCCAGTCCTCTCCCCTCTCCCCATCAGAGTGCTTGTGACTCTCCCACCAGGTTGTGAGTGCCTTGGAGGCAGGAGCAGCTGCTTGTTTTCATCAGCACCTCATAACAAATTTGTCCATATCTGCAAGGGAAAAATTGGGTGATGCTTGTAAAGCAGTTAACATCGTCCTTTGCACGCTGTGAGCACTCAAGATATAGCCACAGTACTTTTAGACTATTACAGTTGATCCTTGAACATGGGTTTGAACTGCATCATATGTGAACTTATAGAAGCTTTTTTTTTCACTAAATAAGTACTGTGGTATGACACAATCTATGGTTGTTTGAATCTGCAGACTGTAAAGTTATATTTGAATTTTTGATTGTGCAGAGAATCGGTGCCCCCCCCAACCCCTGCATTGTTCGAAGGTCTACTATATTATTTCTCATATGTATGTAGTTCATTCTGCCTAACACCAGACACGTTAGGGGGGTGGGTGAGACCCTTTGGTGAATAGGTTCAGCTTGATTGATTGTTCACTGTCTGGCCAGACCCTGCAAACGGAAATGTATTAATATTTATGGCTGCTGTAACAAATTTTCACCAATTTCATGGCTTAAAACAAAATGCACTTATTTTCTCACAGTCCTGGGGGCCAGAAGTCCAAAATCAAGGTGTCAGTAGGGCTGAGTTCTCCCTGAAGGCTTTCAGGAAGAATCCTCCTGTATTAGCTTGAACTGCTGTAACAAAATAGCATAGACTGAGTGGCTTAAACAACAGAAATCTGTTTCCTAACAGCTCTGGAGGCCAGAAGTCCAGGATGAAGGTGCCAGAATGGCTGGGTTCTGGTGCGGAATCTCCCCTTGGGCTGCAGACAGCCACCTGTTCACCGTGTCCTCACGTGACTCCTCTTGAGTGTGTGAGGAGAGAGAAAGGGAGAACGCTCTCTGGTGTCTCTCTTCTTCTGTTTTTTTTTTTTTTTTTTGATGTGGGCCATTTTTATTTGTGTTATGTTTGGGGTTTTTGGCTGCAAGGCATGTGTCATCTTAGCTCCCCCACCGAGGATCGAACCCACAACCCCCTGCTTTGGAAGGTGACGTCTTCACCACTGGGCCACCAGGGAAGTCCTGCTGTCTCTTCTTATAAGGACACTAATCCTATGAAATCAGGGCCCCGATCCTTATGACCTCGTTTAATCTTAATTGTCTCCTTAGAGGCCCCATCTCCAAATACAGCCACATTGGGGGTTAGGGCTTCCACATGTGAATTTGAGGGGACACATTCAGTCCATAATGCCTTTCTTGCCTCTCTCCCAGCTTCTGGTGACTCTGGTGACCCCTGACTTGTAGATGCAATGACACAGTTTCTTCCGCCTTCACATGGCCATGTTCCCCATGTGTCTATTCCACCTCTCTTCTCTGAGGACACCAGTTGTTGGATCGGGACCTCCTAATTCATACAGGGCTTCCCTGGTGGCTCAGTGGCAAAGAACCCGCCTCTCAGTGTAGGAGACATGAGTTCAGTCTCTGGGTTGGGATGATCCCCTGGAGAAGGAAATGGCAACCCACTCCAGTATTCTGGCCTGGAGAGTCCCATGGATAGAGGAGCCTGGCGGGCTACCATCCATGGGGTCACAAAGAGTCAGACAGGCCTGAGCAACTAAACAACAACAACGAAATTCAGTATGACCTCATAATTACTTGCTCACCCTTCAAAGACCCTATTAACAAATATGGTTACATTCACAGGTTTGGGGCTAGGACTTGAACATATCTTTGAGCGGGGGGGACATAATTAGACTCCCAGCGGGAAATGTCTTGGAAAGGATGTTTGAAGACCTTATTTTTTAGCTCCCAGCTGTGAGTCACCTCAGCTACCAGGATCCTCTCGTAGACATCGCGGGGCAGAGAAAAGCCAGCCCCATGTTGCTCTGTCCAAATCCTGACCCACAGAATCTGTAAACATAACAGAAATGTTCTTATGGTCTGTGTGGTCCTCAACCTTTTTGGCACCAGGGACTGGTTTCATGGAAGACAATTTTTCCATTGACTGGGAGGATGGGAGGATGGGAGGATGGGAGGATGGTTGGGGGATGATTCAAGCACATGATATTTATTATGCATTTATGTCTATTATTATGACATCAACTCCATCTCAGAGTGTCAGGGATTAGATCCCGGAGGTTGGGGTCCCCTGGTGACATCATGCCACTATATTTGGGGGTAGTTTGCAACACAACACTTCCCTTGGCTCAGACAGTAAAGAATCTGCTGGTAATGCAGGAGACCGGGGTTCAATCCCTGGGTCAGAAAGAATCCACTGGAGAAGAGACCGGCAACCCACTCCAGTATTCTTGCCTGGAAAATCCCATGGACAGAGGAGCCTGGTGGGCTACAGTTCATACGATAGCAAAGAGTCAGACATCACTGAGAGACTAACACTTTTACTTTCACTTGTAACACAGCCACAGATGCTCAGAATAGAGGGGAAGGAAACACTGCCCTTCTTTGCAGAGCTTTGCAGGTTAGGGAGAGGTAGCCCCCCAGGCATCTGAGTCTCAATTACACACACAACCACCCCCTGAAGCTCGGACAGGTGAGGTGCCTTGCTCAAAGTGGTGGTCACTGATGGCAGAGCTGGGGTGCAGACTCAGGTCTGCAAAACAACCCTGTGAGTCTGTCGGATGGAGCCTTAGAGTGAAAAGCCCTTTCTGGCATCCCAGGCATGTCTTTTCCTTTGAGAGGCTCCCCTAGGCTTGGCGATGCAAGGGTTACTATGCTAACTCCCATATCCTGGAGCGCACATCACCCGCGCTGCCTGGGCTAATGACAGATCATGTATGCAACGGAGGAAAGCGGATGGACTGCCAGATATGCGGAAAGAAACCAGCTTGCAGGAAATCGCTATTAGGTGATCATTATTAGCCTGGGTATTCAGAGTCGCCACGTTTCCAAAGGTCATGCATTTACCCAACGCTTGATGCATCAGCCCTAGATTTTGTCCTCCTGGAGAGACAGCTCTTCCCCTGGATCTGCTGAGAACAGGTGATTATAATTCTGTCCCCAATCCCACCCCACCTCCTACCAGCTTCTGGCAGCAGCTGCTACACAGGCACAGTGAATGCCTCTCTGGTTCCTGGCTCTGTGTAGAGAGGCACCTAGCTGACCTTGGTGGGCAATGAGCGGGGTTCAAACCCCAGCTGGGCCACTGAGTAATCATAGACACTCATTTGATGCCTGATGGTGGAGAGCTCGTCACATGCCAGGCACTCGGCCAAGTTACTTCTTTGAAACTTAAGTTTCTAAGTTCTCAAGTACTGATGATAACAGCACCTACCTTGAAGCACTGTTGTGAGAAGGAGTGAAATAGAACGTGGAAACAGACACGACTAAGCGAGTGAGCACGGGAGCCTGTGTGAATATATTTTGGTGAGAAAAAAATATGACACACTGAATAAAAGCAATCCATGTAAACAGGTACTCAAACAAATGTGTCTCAGTCTGTTGAAACTGCATAACAGCATACCATACACTGGGTGGTTTATAAACATGGCCATTCTGGAGGCTGGCAGTCTGAGATCAGGGTACCAGCATGATTGAGGTGAAGGCCCTCCTGGCATGATACATTTTGGCCAATGCTTGGACAGAAGTGTTGGTAAGTCACTATTCATAGTAGCAAAAAGAAACAATGTACATGTCCATCGACTGAAAAATGGAAAAATAAAATGTGGTCTCTCCATATAGTGGGGAATTATCCAGCCTTAAAATGGAAGTGCTGATACGTGTTACGATGTGGATGGACAGTGACCCTCAGTGAACTGTGGCAGACACAAAAGACCGCACACACACTGTATGATTCCAATGTAATGAAACAGCCAGAAAAGGCAAATCCACAGAGACAAAAGGCAGACTAGTGGCCACCAGGGACAGGGGAGAGGGAAAAAGTGGAGAGAGACTGCTTGATGGGTCACTCCTTTGGGAGTGATGAAAATGGCTTGAAACCAGGTAGAGTGATTGTACAATATTGTAGATGTACTAAATGCCACTGAACTGTACACTTTTTTTTTTTTTAAATTTATTTGGCTGCCTCAGGTCTTAGTTGCGGCATGTGGGATCTTTTGTTGTGGGGAACAGACTCTCTAGTTGTAGCGTGTGGTCTCAGTAGTGGTGGCTGTCTGGCGTAGTAGCTCCGAGGCACGTGGGATGTCAGTTCCTGGACCAAGGATCGAACTTTCATCCCCTGCATTGCAAAGTAGATTCTTAAATCACTGGGTCAAGGTTCACATAAGTCCCTAAACTGTACACTTTAGAATGATGTACTTTATATGAGTTATACTTTAGTTAAAAAAAAAAAAAATCCATGAATGAACTTCCCTAGTGGTCCAGTGGCTAAGAGTCTTTGATCCCAGTGCAGGGGGCCCAGGTTTTATCCCTGGTCAGGAAACTAGTTTCCATATGTCGCAACTAAGAGTTTGTATGCTCAAACTGAAAAAAAAAAAGAAAAAAGATCCTTTGTGCTACAACTAAAGATCCTGCGTGCCACAATTAGGGCCCCACACAGCCAAAATAAATAAATATTAAAAAATCCATGAACTCATAATGAAACTAAAAGACTTTTTATTAAAAAAAATTTTTTTTATTATTTTTTAAAACTGGATACTATACAATTGATAGCTAAAGTGAAGTCGCTCAGTCATGTCTGACTCTTTGTGACTCCATGGACTGTAGCCCACCAGGCTTTTCCATCCATGGGGTTTTCCAGGCAAGAGTACTGGAGTGGGTTGCCACTTCCTTCTCCAGGGCATCTTCCCCACCCAGGGATCCAACCCAGGTCTCCCACATTGAAGGCAGATGCTTTACCCTCTGAGCCACCAAGGAAGTCCCCAAAGACTTTTTAAAAGGGAGGGCATGGATGGAAATCTTCAGTGACAAACTGTGGATGGAAGGATGAATAGTAATAGAAAATCACTCTTAAAAGCCACCTTGATAATGACTGATCCAGATGAGAACCATCAGTTCAGTTCAGTTCAGTTCAGTCGCTCAGTCATGTCCAACTCTTTGCGACCCCATGAATCACAGCATGCCAGGCCTCCCTGTCTATCACCATCTCCCGGAGTTCACTCAAACTCATGTCCATTGAGTCGGAGATGCCATCCAGACATCTCATCCTCTGTCGTCCCCTTCTCCTCCTGCCCCCAATCCCTCCCAGCATCAGAGTCTTTTCCAATGAGTCAACTCTTCACATGAGGTGGCCAAAGTACTGGAGTTTCAGCTTTAGCATCAGTCCTTCCAATGAACACCCAGGGCTGATCTCCTTTAGAATGGACTGACTGGATCTCCTTGCAGTCCAAGGGACTCTCAAGAGTCTTCTCCAACACCACAGTTCAAAAGCATCAATTCTTCGGTGCTCAGCTTTCTTCACAGTCCAACTCTCACATCCATACATGACTACTGGAAAAACCATAGCCTTGACTAGACGGACCTTTGTTGGCAAAGTAATGTCTCTGCTTTTGAATATACTATCTAGGTTGGTCATAACTTTTCTTCCAAGGAGTAAGCGTCTTTTAATTTCATGGCTGCAATCACCATCTGCAGTGATTTTGGACCCCCCAAAAATAAAGTCTGACACTGTTTCCACTGTTTCCCTATCTATTTCCCATGAAGTGATGGGACCAGATGCCATGATCTTAGTTTTCTGAATGTTGAGCTTTAAGCCAACTTTTCCACTCTCCTCGAACCATCAGTGGATGTTAAAACCCTTGGGGAAAAGACAGTTGAGAGATAAGATAGACACACAGTCCACACTGACCTGACCAGACGGGCACGTTGATCTCAGACTTGCAGCCTCCAGAGCAGTGAGGAGGAAATTCCTGTTGTTTATAAGCTGCCCAGGCTGAAGTGTGCTGTGATAGCAGCTAGAATGAACCAGGATATAACAGCCTGCTGTTTAGTCGCTCAGTCGTGTCCAACTCTGCGACCCCATGGACTGTAGCCCACTAGGCTCCTCTGTCCATTGATTCTCCAGGCAAGAATATTGGAGTGGGTCACCATCTCCTTCTCCAGGGAATCTTCCCGACCTGGGAATTGAACCCATGTCTCCTGCTTGGTTGGCAGGCAGATTCTTTACTGCTGAGTCACGTGGGAAGCCCAAGAGACAACTTATATACCATCAAAGTCACTATTTTAAAGTGTAAAAATGGGTGGATTTTGTGTATTCACCACATTGCACAGCCAGCACCACTGTCTAATTCCAGAATAGGATCATCACCCTCAAACAAACCCTGAGCCCATCAGCACCCTCCTGTAACCAAAAGTGGGGGTCTGGCTGCTTGCCACTCAACAGCTAATAAAGAGGCCAGGTTGGTGGAAAGGAAAGGTTGCTTTACTTTGTTTTTTTTTTTTTTTTGGTTTGCAAATTTATTTATTTATTTATTTTTTTGAAATTACAATTTACAATATAAGTATACATGTTTCAATGCCATTCTCCCATCTCATCCCACCCTCTCCCTCTCTCTCTTACCCAGAGTCCAAAAGTTCATTCTATAGATCTGAGTCTCTTTTGTTGTCTCGCATACAGGGTCATCATCCGCTAGCAACCGGGAGGAGGGCAGACACCTGTCCAAAGGCTGACTCCCTCCTGCCCCAGCCACAACACCCCCAACAACCAGTGGGCAAGAGCTTTTATAGACAGGGGAGGGGGTACTTGTAGAAACAGCACAGTGAGCCCTGACAGTCATCTTGAAATTGGTTCTGTGGTGGTCTGACCAGCATCATCTTGATTGTTTTAAGTACAATTAACCTTCAGGTCTGTATTCCCAGGTGGCTCTGTAGGAAAGAATCCACATGCCGACGCAGGAGACTCAGGAGATGTGGGATCAGTCGCTGGATTGGGAAGATCCCCTGGAGGAGGAAATGGCAACCCACTCCAGTATTCTTGCCTGGGAAATCCCATGGTCAGAGGACAGCCATGGGGTCCTCTGACAGCCCTGGTGGGCTACAGTCCATGGGGTCGCAAAGAGTTGGGCACGACTGAGCAGCTAAACACCACCAACCATCCACTCGAGTATCGCTATTGCACACCTGTTTTATTTTCTTCCTAAGCCTGTGGCGCTCCAGAATGACCTGCTGTTTAATTTCTTCTTGTTTATCATCTGTCTCTTGCACTAGAATGTAAGATGCGAGACAGCAGGGCCAGGCCTGCCTGCCTCATTCTTATCCTGAGCACCTGGGGTGCAATAAGGGGCTCTTTGCAGGATGAAGGAGAGGCTGGAGACCTTCGGAGTGCCTCTGGAGGCTCTGTTGCCCCCGTGTGTCATGGGGAGGATGTAGCTTCAGAGAAGCTGTTCTCTGACACCCCAGTGACTCTCTGTGCGTGGCAGGGAAAAGAAAATCCCGGTCGGAGTGGATCAAAATGTTCTGTTTTTGAGATCAGCTTAAGAAGTCACGCTGTTCTCTTCCCGTGTCTGGCTTCGGGAGAGTAATGAATATTTCCAAGAGTAATGAATACTTCCAAATGTCATGCACCTGCTCTGTTTCCTTTTCCCCCAGATTACCCCAGGACCCAGGATGTTGGGGGAAGACCCTGAACGGCACCTTCTCTTCCCTGCAAGGCTCCCTCCCTCCGTCTTCTGATTATGGCCATCTCCTCACAAGGTATCTGTTCGCTGTATCTTGGCCCTTATTGTAGGTAGCAAAGCAGTGGAATCAGTGGGGTCTAGTTAGTGGGGTACATCCTCTGAAGAGTGGGGGCAGTATCTGAGGGTTGGGGGGGGGAACTAATGTACCATCCCCCCCCACCCAGGGAAGGATTAACTTCTTTCCTTTCTTCCTTCCTCCCTTTAAAAAATTATATTGTAGCTGCTTTTCTTTTTCTTATAATTTTAACATTTTATTTACTTATTTTCATCTGCACTGGGTCTTCATTGCTGCATGTGGGCTTTCTCCAGTTGCAGCGCATGGGGGGCTACTCTCTTGTTCTGGTAATCGGGCTTCTCACTGCAGTAGCTTCTCTTGTTTTAGAGCACAGGCTCTTGGAGCGCAGGCTCAGTAGTTATGGCGTACAGGCTTAGTTGCTGCACGGCTTGTGGGATCTTGCCGGGCTAGGGATCAAACCTGTGTCCCCTGCGTTGGCAGGTGGATTCTTAACCACTGGACCACCAGGGAGACCCTAGAGCTGCTTTTCAACTGTCTCTGCCCCAACAGCCTCTTTTGGTGGGTCTCCTCTCTGGTACCTATTTCATCTTATTTAACATATATCTATTTCCTTCAAGTTTGGGCAGGAATTGATCTTTGCTAGCTGTGTTAGGGGCAGCAAATCTGGAACTCGAAGCCGTGTTCTGGTTAGTAATCCCCAAACCAACAGAGGCTGTGCCAGGCATCTCACTTTTTTTTTTTTTAATCGCTTTTAATTCTCACAACAACTCTATGAGAGAAGTATTGTTCCCATTTTACAAAGAGGTCAGAGGGGTTAAGTCATGGGTCTAGCACCCATTCCCTTCCTTTTCTTTCCGTCCTTTCCATCCTTCTTTTCTTAAAACATGAAGAATATTAATAAATGTTATTTTTTTTGGAGCAGTTCACAGCAAAATTGAATGGAAAGTTACAGAGATTTAGATTCAATGCATCCCTTGCACACTGCTCCCTCTACCCCCAGTCCATAGCCCCAGGGACCTCTGCATCTGAGCTGTAGTTCCTTTTTTACCCAATGCCTTGAAGTCTAACACACAGGTGGGCAGTCATGGTCTCGACATTCAGGTGGGAGGCTCTCTTCTTTGTTTTGTTTTGTTTTTAAAGATTTTTTTAAAAAAATGTGGACCATTTAAAAGTCTTTATTGAATTTGTAGCAATATTACTTTTGTGTTACGTTTTGGTTTTTTGGCCCTGAGGCATATGAGTTCTTAGACTCCTAACCTGGTATTGAACAAGCACCTCCTGCATTGGAAGGTGAAGTCTTACTCACTGGACCACCAGGGAAATCTCTCTTATCCAAGAGTCCTCTGGGGGTTGTGGCTGTACTGAGTAACGACTTCCTAGAATACGTTGTGGTTTGAAATGCCAGACTTGGCGGACTTGGCGGATAGGGAACAGGCTGGGGGAGGAGGAAAAACACAGGATTGGGGTCAGGAGAGGTCTCAGGCAGCTTAAGGGAGGCAGGGGTTGAGATTATGGGCTCTGGACTCCAGAAGACCTATGAGACTTCGGCCCCCACCTGTGAGACTTTGGGTGACCACCCTGAGCGTTGGCTTCCTTCTGGGTGGAGCAGAACAGGCTGATTTAATGCCTTCTCCCCTGCAGTGCTCCCCCACCCCCGCCACCCTCACATAGGCACCCCTGCCCCCTGAACAGGAGTGGAGAGTTGTTGGAGAGTCAGGTTGCAGATGGGACCCTTTGATTCTGTTCCCAGCCTTTGTCATCTCCCCCCCGCCCACCTTTCTCCAACTCGAAATTTCTCTTTTTTAGCTGACGACACTCCGTGAGCCTTTAGATCTCACAGAGCTGCTTTGATCATATGGCTCACCATCATCAGATCCTTTTATCTCGGGAACATTTGGCGAACTAGAGCTAATCAATATAGAGTGGCAGAGGGCTTGTGGAAGGTCCACATCTTCAAGGGCCTCCTTCAAAAGCCCTGCCTCGGATGGGGGTGCCCTCGCCTGGGAACTTGCACTCGGCTGGCCGCACCCACCCTGGACCCACGAAGCAGTGCAGAACACAGCACCCTGGCTCGGAGGCTTGCTGCATGCTTACACGCATCATCTCCTGTTCTCCAAGCTGCCTGAAGAGGGAGACACCAAGACTGGCCCCATTTTTCAGACCAGCACACTGAGGCTCAGAGATGCACAGTCACTGAATTCCTAGGGGGCTGGCCCAGATGGGTCTTATTACCGAAAAGTGTGTGGAGTCTGGCTGCTTACCGTTCAAAAGCCAATAAACAGGCCAGGTTGGTGGAAAGGCTTTATTTCAGATGTCGGCCACTGGTTGGGGGTGCAGAGGGTGGTGTACATCTGTCCAAAGGCTGACTTTCCCTCCCCTGGCAACCAGAGGGTCATGAGCTTTCATAGACAGAAGTCAGGGCGGGGGACTACATGCAGAATCTGACAGTCATCTTCAGATTGGTCATCGGTGGTCTGACCGGCATAATCTTGGTTGTTTTAGGTCCAGTTTATCTTCAGTTCCAGAGTCTATTTGTTCCCATTTCTTTGCGGTCAGTTCTCAGAATTGTGGCAGCTCATGTCCTGGGTACAGTCTGGTCTCCATGTCATTAACTTCTCCACCTGGTGTTTTAGTATTTATAAGAAGGCTCGCAGGATATGGCTCAGAATATTATCAATAGCACTTGAGAAAGAACTAAAGGTCCTTGACTGTGTTTAATGACTACATCATTATTATTTAGTTTCATTTTCTATTTTGATTGTTCCTTTTGTCTTCATTTCTCACTTCTCTGATTAAACTTATTCTTTGATTAAAGTTTTTGCACAGACAGAAGTCGGGCAGAAGGCATGGTATGGGGGGGGGTTGCGGGGCAAGGACCATAGTGTCCTGCTCCGTTTCAGTCTGACCCTGAAAAGTGGTTTGGAAAAGTCAAGGGAATCTTCTAAGATGTGCTTCCAGCTTTCTTGAGTCAGGCAGCCTCAGGGCCAATCTTGTTCTTGCCCCTCCTCCCCCCCTTAAATCAGTTTCTCCCAGAAGCAGCCCCAGAGATGAGAATTCACCGGCAAGTGATTTATCAAGGAAGGGTTTCTGGGAGAAACTGGGAAGGGAGTGAGGGAGCCAGGACAGGGAAGGCGAGAATACCAGCAGGAGAGAGGGGTCAGGCGGAAGGCCAGCCTCAGCCCCATCCCACAGGGAGCCCTAGGGCAGAGGTCGCAGCACAGTCCTTCTCTCGCCTTGAGGCAAGTGTAGCAGTTTCCTGCTGCTGCTGCTGCTGCTGCTAAGCCGCTTCAGTCGTGTCTGACTCTGTGCAACCCCGGAGACGGCAGCCATTACCTAGTTTCCTAGGGCCGTTGTAAGAAAGGAGCACAAGCTAGATGGCTTAGTACAACAGGAGTTTCTCTCATGATTGGGCTTCCCCAGTGGGTCAGCAGTAAAGAACCCGACTGTCAATGAAGGAGACCCAGGTTCGATCCCTGGGACAGGAAGATCCCCTGGAGGAAGAAATGTCAACCCACTCTAGTATTCTTGCCTGGGAAATCCCATGGACAGAGGAGCCTGGTGGGCTATGGTCTGTGGGGTTGCAAGAGTTGTACATGACTTACTGGCTAAACACACACACACATATACACACACACGCACACACACTCTCTCTCTCTTTCTCAGTTCCAGAAGCACACACACACACATACACACATACTCATGCTCTCTCTCTCTCTCTCTCTTTCTCAGTTCCAGAGGCTAGAAGTCCAGAAGCAAGGTGTTGGCAGGGCCAGGCTCCCGCTGAAGGCCGCTGGGAAAGGTCTACCCCACGCTTTTCTCCCAGCTGACAGCCCTGGGCGTGCCTTGCCTTGTGGACTCCAGTCCCTGCCTCCATCTTTGCGTGGCCTTCTCTACTGTGTCTGTATCTTCTCTTCTTCTTACAAGAACCTTTGGATCTAGGGCCCTAAGAGATAATCCAAGATGATCTTCTGACTCACTCCTCAAATGTCTAATCCACTCTGCTGCTTTCCTAGAGCATCTGACCCTGCACAGCCTTGCGTGTGTGTGCATGTGCTTGGTTATGTCCAACTCTTTGCAGCCCCGTGGACTCTCGCCTACCAGGCTCTTTTGTCCATGGGATCCTCCAGGCAAGAATACTGGAGTGGGTTGCCATTTCCTTCCCCAAGGGATCTTCCCAACCCAGGGATCAAACCCACATCTCTTGCCTTGACAGGCGGATTCTTTACCACTGAGCCACTTGGGAAGCCCATATTCCTGTACCTCTTCATTTTTATTTTTAAAATTTTGGGCTGTGCCACGCAGAATGGGAAATCCCAATTCCCTGAACAAGGATCACACCCATACACCCCCAGCCCCCCTGCATTGGAAGCATGGAGTCTTAACCTCTGGACCACCAGGGAAGTCCCAGCCCTATACCTCTTTTGATGGCTTGATTGGAAGCCCTGGAAACCAGCAATGGCAAAAATACACTAAAACGTGTGACCATGTGCTTGGGGACTCCAGCATCAAGCAAATGGAAAAGCTGGGAAAGCCAGCCCTTCAGAGGGACAGGATCCAGAGAACTTGGGAAATTTAGAACTGAAGAAAAGGGTCCTGACTTAAGGCGTTACGTTAGAAATGGGGTAATTGTAGCCTCAAGCACTTTCCTTCATCAAATTCTCTATTCACAATGCAGATTTCGGAAAGAGGAGTATCTAACTGGTCTACCTTGCCATGAGTGAACAGGGGACCTTAACTGGCAGTCCCCTAAGACTGCACAACAGAGCAGTTAGTTCCCCTAAGAAAAACTAGGATACCATTGCCTGAAGGAGAAGGGTGCTGGGCAGCCTTAAATCCCAGATGCCCACCGAGAGTCCCTTCCCACTCCGGGTGTGCCAGGCGTATCAGGGTGCTGGTGGTTTTGCAAAGACCACGCTTGCTCTCACTCTGGGTACCCAGAACACCCTCCCTTGTGCTTTGGCTGTTAATTAGTACCTCTTCATCCTTGGAGCTCTCTATCCCCCCCATCCCCTTGCCAGGCTGAGTTAAGGGGACTCTGTGCTCCCGCAGGGGACCCTAGACTTCCTTCTGTCAGCTCCTAGAGATGGCTGCGCTGCGGTCTGCCCCTCCTCTCTCCAGCCAGCTTCTGGCCGTGGTGCCAACTCAATAAGTATTGATGTTTGGTGTGACCGTGTCTATTCTTCCTGTTCTGTGGGGGAATTTTAGCCACAGTTGGAAAGGGCAGCTTCTGTGCAAAAACAAAAATTTCGATTTCTTCGTTCCCAGTTGGGAAAATGTGTTGCAGTTCAGGGCAGCGCTGAGCTCAGTGGAGAAGGAAAGAACAAGAGAGTCAGGGAGGCGGGGGCAGTTCTAGGAAGGTGGGCTGGCAGGAAGGCAAGCAGGAGATGCTTCACGTTGTCTGGGATTAAGTTGGATCCAGAGGCTGGGACACTGTGGGGAGGGGGGCACACACAAGGGACCTGGAACTGGGTATGGGAACTGTTGCCCAAACTTAGCCTCTGTTTCCCAGTGCCAAAATAGAAACTTGGAGACAGGGACTTTCCTGGTGGCTCAGTGGTAAAGAATTCACCTGCCAGTGCAGGAGACGAGGGTTCTATCCCTGGTCCGGGAAGATTCCACATACTTTGGGGCAGCTGAGCCCCTAAGCCACAACTGCAGAGCCCATGATATAAATCCTAAGAACCTCAACTACTGAGTCCACATGCCCCAGAGCCCACGCTCCACAACAAGGGAAGTCACTGCAGTGAGAAGCCTGTGCACTGCAACGAAGAGTAGCCCGCACTCACTGCAACTAGAGAAAGCCCATACGCAGCAATGAAGACCCAGCACAGTCAGAAATAAATAATAGTTAAAAAAAATAAATGTGGAGACAAGAATTTTGGATGTAGTACAAACAGTAGCTTTCATTGTTTTGGCTGGCAAAGGGGGCCACAGCGGGCTAAAGCCCTGAAGACCGTGTGACCTACGCTGGAGTGGGGAGTGAGGAGTTTTGTAGCATTCACGGAGCAGGGCGTGATCAGCCTGTGGACATTTCTCAGATTGGTTGGCATCAAGGTGAAGCTTCGAGCATCATCAGCCTCCTGGTTGCAACCAGTCTAGGGTCTGTGTTCTTGTGGCCAGCAATTTCCATCTGGAGGGGGTTGGCTTCCTGCAAAAGCAACTCAGGAATGTGTGTCAGGCCTTCATCTGTAGCTTTCAGGGAACTGGGAGTTCTGTGATTGGACTAAGCGGCAGCATTATAGTCTAAATTGTTACCAGTTCTCCAGCCCCAACAGCTAGTCTTTGTTTCTCTCCTCTTCAGGTTTCCTAGTCATTAACTCTCGAGTCAGCATTTTACTTCAAAAGACAAGGACCCGGGCTTGTACATGGTTTCAGAATCAACAGCCATCCCCAGGGGAGGCAGTGCCACGTGGGCCCCAAGGCCCAGGCTTTGGAGTCTTGGATTCAAGTCCTCTTTTGCTAACAAGCTATGTGAATGTGGGCAAGTTATTGATGTCTGAGAGCCTCAGTTTCTTCCATCTGTAAAATGGGGATAAGTAGCACCCCCACATGACAGAATGGTTCCAGGGATTAAAGGGAACAGCCCAGTTTGGTCCATGGTTTATAGTATTTGCTCAATAAATACACTTGTCTCTCTTCAGTCCCTGAACAGTTCACACAGAACTCTGGTCTCAGGCCAAATCCAGCCTGGCTTTTGTGAATAACGTTTTATTGGCAAACAGCCAGGCCCACTCATTTACCTTTGTGGCTTCTCACATGATACAACAACAGCAGGGTTTGCTGCCAAAATCTTGGCTCGCTGTGCACTGATGCCCAAAAGCAAAAGGGAGGCAGAGGTTTGGGGAATGAGCAAAGAGTAGCTTTATTCTTTGCCAGGCAAAGAGGGACTAGAGGCTAGTGCCTCAAGAACTGTGCCTCTCTTGGTGGGAAGTAGGGAGAGGTTTTATATCCGGGGCTTCTGGGAATGAAGGCCTTGCATTTCTTTTCTTCTGCAAATTTACTGCCAAAGCTGGCATCAGGTGGCTGAGCAGCTGGGTCTAGTGTCCCTGAAGTTATTGGCCCTTGACCTTCTTTTTGAAATGCAGAATGCTACCAGAAAGTGTAGGAGGTGAACAATGCCAGGTGCAGAGTACAATTCACAGGGTGTCTGAGAGTAATTAGCTTTGTTTAGCTTTGTGAAGGACAAGTCTAGCTGCAAGAGTTCATTAGTAGTGATAGCTAAAGACTATATGACTGAAGCGACTTAGCAGCAGCCAACGGTGTTTAGCCTGTTTGGCTGGCATACGCCAAAGGCTGTTCACTTGTTTCTGTTTTTTTCTACAACAGTCTCTTCCAGATCTCCACCAAGGAACTCTTGTCACGGCCCGAGAAGCCCTTCTGCCGTGCAGCGTCTTGGCGAGCAGAGAGCAGGGTGCCTTTGAGTTTAGTGCAGATTTTGTTGTTCAGTCGTTCAGTCATGTCCGACTTTTTGCAACCCCATGGATGCACGCTAGGCTTCCCTGTCCTTCACTATCTCCCAGAGTTTGCTCAAACTCATGTCCATTGATTCGGTGATGCCATCCAATCATCCCATTTTCTGTTGCCCCCTTCTCCTCCTGCCCTCAATCTTTTCCAATGTCAGGATATTTTCCATTGCGTTGTCTCTCCACATCAGGTGGCCAGAGCTTCAGCATCAGCATCAGTCCTTCTGGTGAATGTTCAGAGTTGATTTCCTTCAGGATTGAGTGGTCTGACCTCCTTGCTGTCCAAGGGACTCTCAAGAGCCTTTCCCAACACCACAATTCAAAAGCATCAGTCCTTCGGCACTCAGCCTTCTTTATGGTCCAACTCTCACATCCATACTATTGGAAAAACCATGGCTTTGACTATGCAGGCTTTTGTCGGCAAAGTGATGTTTCTGCATTTTAATTTGCTGTCTTGGTTTGTCATAGCTTTTCTTCCAAGGAGTAAGCATCCCATTCAGCATCTTCCTTACCTACAATCATGTGTTAGGACACGGTGTCCAGGGTCAGACAGGGAACCCCCTCCCCTTGGCCCCCCATCATGAGTCAGAAAGGAGCATCATTGGTAATGCCTATGAAAATATTCCTGACTTAAAGCAGAGCTTTCCGGGGGATATGGTGGTCTTTCTAGTGGGCTCTGAACACCTCACTTCTCTTTGCATAAGGATTGCAGGGTTAGGAATGTTGGTTCTGGGCAAATCACATCGCTGCCTCTGTGTGCCTCACTTTCTCTATCTGTAAGGTGGGAATAATGCTAGCATGTTCCTCATAGGGTTTTTGCGAGGATGGAGTCAATGTGGGTACAGTATTTCTCACAGGGCCTGGGACACAGCAAGCACTCAGTAAATGTTTGCTGATTTGTGATAGTTTTGTTAATCATCTGGGTAGGGACATGAAAAGGGCTTCTCTGGTGGCTCAGCAGTCAATAATCTACCTGCCAGTGCAGGAGACCCAAAAGACCTGAGTTCGATCCCTGGGTCTGGAAGATCCCCTGGAGAAGGAAATGGCTACCAATTCCAGTATTCTTGCCTGGAGAATCCCAGGGACAGAGCAGCCTACAGGGCTGCAGTCCATGTGGTCGCAAAGAGTCGGACAGGACTGAGTGACTAAACAACAACAGCAGGGACACAGAGAAGACCCTCAGCCTTCTAGAGACCCTCTCCTGAGCTCGCTGACAATGCTGGTAGCCCTGGAGCCCTGACGTGCAGGGACCAGTGGGCAAGTCAACCCCATCTGCTCTGACCTTTGCGTCCAGTCAACTTCCCTTCAACAAAGCTCTTTTATGAGCCGCTTCTTTGCTGCACACTGTCAGGCAGAGGAGGTGTTTTTCAGGCCAGCTGACAGTGTGAAGTGTGAAAAGGTTAAAGTGGGGAGGTGGGAGATGAGGTGTACATAATGGGAAGAATGTGAGGCCCAAAGCAGGGTGATGGTGTTCTGACCTGTCTTCCCTCAGTGTCCATGCCAGAGTCATAATTGCTAAACCGAAGTAGCTATGCTCACTCTGTCCCCAACACACCTTCCTTAAATCACTCTGTGGACCTGGGTTCTGGGTGGGAACTGTTAATCATGACGCTCCCGTGCCTGGAAGATGGTCATGTGACCCTGGATGGCCAGTCATAAAGTGTCAACCTCCTGGTGATGTAATCAGGCCAATCAGATTCTCCTTTCAGGTTAGCCAGTGGATTTGGGGAGATGGATGCTTTTGTTCTCCTAGGGTTGCTAGGCCAGGAGGAAGCATGTGGACAGAGCCTGAAAAACAGAAGCAAGCAGAGCTCATAGATTGGTAAAGACAGGGTCCTGCTGATAGAGATCCTTCCAGCTCCTGGATACAGCCATGCCTGGAGCCAACCACCCAGACCTCCCCAATTATATGAGCTCTTTTGAGCTTAGACTCTTATTTTTTAAAAAAAATTTTTTTAAGATTTATTTTAATTAATTAATTCGGCTGCGCCAGGTCTTAGTTGCGGCAAACGGGATCTAGTTCCCCAACCAGGGGTTAAACCCAGTTCCCCTGCATTGGGAGGTTGGAGTCCTAGCCACTGAACCACCAGGAAAGTCCCTGAGCTTAGACTCCTTTGAGTTAGGTTTCTGCAACTTGAAACTGAATGAGGATAAACAGTGTGAGATTTATTGAGCATTTACCCTTTGGCCAGACACAGTGCTAAGAATTTGATGAACATTATCTGATTTGTTTCTGGCGAGTCACTCTGTCTCTTGGAGACTTCATTTGCTAGTATGTAAAGTAGGTGTGTTCTGACTTGGTGACTCAGACAGTAAAGAATCTGCCTGCAGTGCAGGAGACCCAGGTTTAATCCTTAGGTTGGGAAGATCCTCTGGAGAAGGGAATGGCTACCTACTCCAGTATTCTTGCCTGGAGAATTCCATGGACAGAGGAGCCTGGAGGGCTACAGTCCATGGGGTCACAAACAGTCAGACACAACTGAGTGACTAACACTTTCACTTTCAAAGTAGGCGTAATGTTGTAAGAATAAGATTGTTGGGAGACTTAAGTAAGTGAAACATACAGAGCAGCTGGCATACCGCAGTAGTGTTACAGAGAACTGACTGCATGTTGGGTCTGTCTCTTTCACTTTAACCTTTGCTTCTGTTCACTAAAAGTATCCTGGCCATACATAACAGCCTGCCTCAGGGAACCCTGCCCCTCTGCCTGAAGGTGAAACCAAAATGTTTGGGACCCTGTCCACCTGTGGATGGCTACAGGAAGGAAGAAATCAACACATCCCCTCCCTGAGACTGGCCATTCTAGGAGACATTTGCAAGATTAAAGGCATCCAGCCACCGTAAGACGGTTATTTTGAGACATTAGTCTTCCATCTTCTCGGTCAGCAGACTTTCCAAATAAAGTCATTTTCCTTGCCTCAACACCTCGTCTCTTGGTTAATTGGCCTGTGATGTGGCAAGCAGAGCGAGCCTGGACTGGACTTTGTAATAGCAGCTCCTCATGAAACATCAGATACTTTTCTCAGACTAGGGAACTCTGTGATGAGCATCTTTGAATATACCTTTTGGAGCAACTGCTTCTCTATTTCTCAAAGTGGAATTTCAGGGTCAAGAGTATGCCCTTGTTAAGGTCCTCAACACGCAGCCCCTGACTGCTCTTCAGAAACATGCCAATTGTATTAGTTATCTGTTGCCACGTAACAAATCACCACCAATTTAGTGGCTTAAAGAGCACATCTCTATTATCTCACCGTTTCTGGGATCAGGAGCCCAGGTGTAGGTAGGTTAGGGCCTCTGCTTTAGTCTTTTTTAAAATTTATTTTAAGTTATTTTAGCTGTGCTAGGTCTTTGTTGCTGTACTCGAGCTTGCTCTAGTTGCAGTGAGTGAGGGCTACTCTCTAGCTGCAGGATGCAGGCTTCTTATTGAATTGGCTCCTCCTCTTTCAGGGCACAGGCTCCAGGGCACATGGGCTCCAGGGCACATGGGCTCTGGAGCTTGGGCTCAGTAAATGTCATGCATGGGTTTAGTTGCCCTGTGGCATGTGGCATGTGTCATCTTCCCAGGCCAGGGTTCAAACCCGTGTCCCCTGCATTGACGGGTGGATTCTCAACCACTGGACCACCAGGGAAGCCCTGCTTCAGTCTTTCGTAAGCCTACAGTCAAGCTGTTGGCTGGGGCTGGGGTCTCATTTGAAAGCTCCACCGAGATAGGATCTGATTCCAAGCTCACTCAGGTTGTTGGCAGGACTGAATTCCTCCAGAGCTGTTTGCTAAGGGTCTCATTTCCTCACTAGCTGGAGGGCCATGTATAGCTGCTGGCCATGCTGGCCTTTGCAACATTAAGTGTGCAGGTTGAGAAGGCAAACGGAGAAAGCATGCCAGCAAGATCATCACAGTCTCTTATAATCACGGAAATGACATCCTGCCTCCTTTGCTACATTCTACTGGTTAGACACAAGTCTCACTCACAGTCACAAAGAGGGGAATTACATGAAGGTGGGCTTACTGGGGACCATCACTTCTTTCTTTTGTGAACTGTGTTCTTTGTGTTTGCCTAGGAAATCTTGCTTACTCCAAGGCCACAAGGATTTCTTCCTATGTCCTCCTCTATTTTTTTTTTTTTAATATTTATTTATTTTTGGCTGTGTTGGGGCTCAGTTGCAGCACTCAAGACCCTTGTTGATATGGGTTCAGTAGTTGCCCTGTGGCGTGTGAGATCTTAGTTCCCCGACCAAGGGTCAAACCCACATCCCCTGCATTAGAAGGTGGATTCTCAACCACTGGACCTCCAGGGAAGTCCCCAGTAGTTTCATAGCTTTAGTTTTTGCACTTAGGCCTATGAGCCCTTTGGAATTAATTCTTCTATCTAGTGCAAGGTGCAGATGGAGGTTTATATGTTTGCAAATGAGGTCCAACTGAATGACATAATGACAGTTGAAGAGAAAACTCTTGCACGTAGCATGATTAAAAGTCCAATAATTAGATCTCACATATCATGAGTGTTTACTATGGGTAACTGCTGCTGCTGCTGCTAAGTCGCTTCAGTCGTGTCCGACTCTGTGCAACCCCATAGAGAGCAGCCCACCAGGCTCCCCCGTCCCTGGGATTCTCCAGGCAAGAACACTGGAGTGGGTTGCCATTTCCTTCTCCAGTGCATGAAAGTGAAAAGTGGAAGTGAAGTCACTCAGTCATGTCCGACCCTCAGCGACCCCATGGACTACAGCCTTCCAGGCTCCTCCATCCATGGGGTTTTCCAGGCAAGAGTACTGGAGTGGGGTGCCATTGCCTTCTCTGTACTATGGGTAAGGCTCCAGCTAAATGTTTTTACCTGTGTTGTTTCAGGAAGAACTAGTTAAATATCTTCTCAGAGCTATGCATGTGATAAGTTAGAACCCACCCTTGACTGATGCATGACCTGTGAGATAACTGGTTAAATTGACAAAGCAAGGTATAGAGTAGACTGCCAGTTTGTGCTAAATGAAATGGCGTGCAGAGACACACATGTAAACATGTGTCCAAAACCGTATTTGCTTGCACAGTACATCTCTGGGAACATACAAAGAAATTGCTAAGTGTGGTTCCCTCCGGGGAAGGGAACCTGGTGATTGGAATGAGGAGAGGGAAGGAGATTTTTCACATATGGCATTCTATAACATTTGAATTAAAAGCTGCCCCAGGTCTTACCGAGGCACTCGAATCATTGATCTTTGTTGTGGCATGTGGGATCTTTAGTTGCAGCATGCAAACTCTCAGGTGAGGCTTATGGGCCCTAGGGGAAGCCCAGGTGGCCCAGTGGTAAAGAATTTGCCTGCCAGCGCAGGGTTCAATCCCTGGGTGAGGAAGATCCCCTGGCGAAGGAAATGGCAACCCACTTCAGTGTCCTTACATGGAAAATCCCATGGATGGGAGCCTCGTGGGCTACAGTCCGTAGGGTTGCAAAGAGTCAGACACAATTTAGGGATGTATGCATGCATGTGGGGTCTAGTTCTCTGACCAGGGATCGAACCCAGGCCCCCAGCATTGTGAGCGTGGAGTCTTAGCCACTGGACCACCAGGGAAGTCCCTATACCTTTTGCGTTTTAAAACCTGTGTATTTCACAACTTGTGTCGATGTTACCTGCACAAAGAATACATACAGTTAGAGAAAAAGAGAAGAACTCTTGGTGGTCTGCCCTCAAAGCTTGTGCTTTTTGTCCACCGTCCTGGCTCTGTTTATCATTTTATTGCTTCACCTCTCTTTGTCTGGATTTTCCTGCCTGCTAATAGTGGATGGCACAGCACCTACCTCATAGAACCTCCGTGACAACTGGGGCAAAGCATGTAAAACTCTTAGAGCAGGGCCCTGCCCCCGGAGAAAGCTTAATCAATGCTACTATCATGATTTTATTCATAGAAAAAAAAAATAGAAATGCACATGGCAGGTTCATAGAGGTTTCTCCAGCTCTTGGATAATATACAACTTTAATTTCCCCCCTTTTCCCCAAGAAGAAAAAAAAAGTTACACACAGTTTTTATACTGAACATTTCCACACCTTCCTGGTACAGCCCATCCCAGGCGTCCTTGCCTACACATTCTCTGGGGGATTCTATTCAGACTTTAAGTCATGGCCGAGGTTGGTAAGGCCAGGTTCGTCTGGCCTGTGTCTAGACACCTCATTTCCCTCGGTTGTTGTAGAAAAGAGAGATTTCTTAACATTGGAAAGGTGTTTCTGAACAAAACCCCAGGGCCAGGGGGAAGAATAGAAGGAGGGAGGGAGAAAAGAGAATTGTGCTTACCTAAAAAAAAATTAGTTAATTTTGTTTCCTCCAGGTCTTTGTTCCCGTGCACGGACTCGCTTCTCTGCGGTGAGCAAGGGGGCCGCTCTTCATTGTGCGTGGCTTCTCATTGCAGGGGCTCCGCTTGCTGCAGGGCACAATCTCTCGACCAGTGGGCTTCAGCAGTTGGCAGCACGTGGTCCCAGTAGTTGTGGCTGGTGGGCTGTCTACAGCGCAGGCTCAGTAGTTGTAGCCCGTGGACTTTAGTTGTTCCGCGGCATGTGAGATCTTCCCAAACGAGGGCTTGAACCCGTGTCCACGGCATTGCAAAGAGGATTCTTATCCACTCTACCACCGGAGAAAGTGAAAGTCGCTCAGTATACAGTCCATGGAATTCTCCAGGCCAGAACACTGGAGTGAGTAGCCTTTCCCTTCTCCAGGGGATCTTCCCAACCCAGGGATTGAACCCAGATCTCCCACATTGCAGGCAGATTCTTTACGAGCTGAGTCACAAGGGAAGCCCAAGAATACTGGAGTGGGTAGCCTATCCCTTCTCCAGCGGATCTTCCTGGCCCAAGAATCAAACTGGGGTCTCCTGCATTGCAAGTGGATTCTTTACCAGCTGAGCTACCACCAGGGAAGTCCTCTGCTTACTTTTTTTTGGAAATATTTATTTATTAGGTTGCACTGATCTTACTTGAGTCACATGGGATCTTCAGTCTTCGTCACAGCATGCAAGGTCTAGTTGCCTGAACAGGGATGTAACCCTGTATTGGGAACGTGGAGTCTTAGCTGATGGACCACCAGGGAAGTTTCTGAATGTGCTCACTTTATTATTATTATTTTTTTAAGATTGTTTTTTTGGTGTGTGGATCATTGTCTTTATTGAATAGGTGGATTCTTTACCAGCAGAGCTACCACCTGCTTACTTTCCTGCTTACTCTCCTGCTTACTTTCTTTTTGGAAATATTTATTTATTAGGTTGCACTGAGTCTTAGTTGAGTCACACAGGATCTTCCATCAAGTCTTTATTGAATTTGTTACAATATTGCTTCTGTTTTATGGTTTGGGTTTTTTTTTTGGCCACGAGGCATGTGGGAATCTTAGCTTCCGGACCAGGGAATCGGACGTGCACCCCCTGCATTGGATGGCGAAGTCCTGGGCTGCTAGGGAAGTCCTGTCAGCTGGACTGTTGAAGCTTCTAGCCAAGCTACTATTTCTGTCTCAGTGATGAGGAACTGCAGGGGCAAGTGGCCTGGTGTGCCCGTGGACATCAGCTACCCAGTTTCTTCCCCCCATGTCTCATGTATAGGTGTTAGTCTGGGGAACAGGGTGGAAAGTAAAACCAGGTGTCCTGCAGTTCAGCCTTAGAATGCCTAAAATGTATTATTGCCTGGAAAATTCCTTTTGTCCAAGCCTGGGGAAGTCTGGCCTAGGCTTTTACAAATTTGTATATCTACTTGTGGTTTAGTTGCTAAGTCATGCCCAACTCTTTGCAGCCCCAGGGATTATAACCTGTCAGGGTTCTCTGTCCATGGGATTTCCCAGCAAGAATACTGGAGAAGGTTGCTTATATACGTGGGCTTCCCAGGTAGCACAGTGGTAAATGATCCACTTGCCAATGCAGAAGATGCAAGGGACCTGGGTTCGATCCTTGGGTCAGGAAGATCCCCTGGAGAAGGAAATGGTAACCCACTCTAGTTCTTGCCTGGGAAATCTCATGGACAGAGGAGCCTGGTGGGCTACAGTCCATGGGGTTGCAAAGAGTCAGACATGACTGAGCAAGCACACAAGCATGCCTGTGTGCACGGTGATGCCTTCCACATTGTAGTGATGCAGCATATAAGCTGTTGCAGGAATGGACTCCCAGAAGAGCACTTGTGCTAGCCCCTTTTACAGATGAGGCAACTGAGGCTCAGAGAGGGGAAGCAACCAGTCCAGATCTCTCAGCAGGCTCGTGGTGGTGCTGGAATCCAGGTGCACTGGCTCATGGTCCTAGCTCTTTCCCTACCATGTTGCTCCCAGAAGCAGTTTCCCTTTGGCTGAGGGATTTTTATTCCAATTTGGGAAGAGATTCCCTGAAATGAAAAAAGGGCTGCTTAGCCTTCATCTCTTGGTATTATGCCAGACATATGATGGGAAAATTAGACCAGTGCATTACTGATCCCTTTTCATTCAAAGTTAATTACATCACATAGGATCTGAAGAGTGGTAGCCAGCCCCTCCAGAAGTTTCTAGTGGACAGATGGAGGCTTTACACTTAAACGGTTATGCACAGGTCAGGTCCATGGAGTCAAATGACTCCTAACAACATCATGACCTCATGAGACTTAATAGACAGAGGCCATTTCCTTCTAGTGTGGTGATCTTAATAACTGTACCAATATCTTGGCTATATGTCTATAACTTCGAGTTGGTTCCTTATGAGTTTGCCACACAAAATAGGCTCTGTGCTTGCAAGAAGAGACTTTTGGGAAGACTTTTCATTTATTGAATCAACAAATCTTTATTATACATCCACTGTGTATCATGCACTAACCTAAAAGCCAGGGATGTACTTGGGGTAGGACCAACACAATCTGTGTCTGCAGAGGTTCACAAGGAATTCATCTGCAAACACAGACAACCCTGAGAGGGTGGCTTAAACAAATGGGGGCTTAGTTTTATCTTCTAAAAAAGAATTCCTGAGGTAGGCAATTCAAGGATGGGGCAGCTGTTCAGTGATGCTAGCAGAGCCTCCGACTCTGTATCTTTTGTTTTTGCCACTCACTAGGAGGTTTCAGAGAAGGCGATGGCACTCCACTCCAGTACTCTTGCCTGGAAAATCCCATGGACGGAGGAGCCTGGTGGGCTACAGTCCATGGGATCGCTAAGAGTTGGACACGACTGAGCAACTTCACTTTGACTTTTCACTTTCACGCGTTGGAGAAGGAAATGGCAACCCACTCCAGTGTTCTTGCCTGGAGAATCCCAGGGACGGGGGAGCCTGGTGGGCTGCCGTCTACGGGGTAGCAGAAAGTCGGACATGACTGAAGTGACTTAGCAGCAGGTGGTTTAGCTTCATGGTTGCAAGATGGCTGTTGTGCTTCCAGACATTACATCTTTATCCCAAGTGGATCAAAAGCCTTCTCCTCCCAGGGCCTGGTCTTTTTTTGTTTGTTTGTTTCCCAACAGACTCTGCTTCTAAGTCATTGGTTAGGATTATGTCTAGCCACCACTGGCTAGAAGGTACCTACAAAAGTGAAGGGGGAGATTGCTGATGGATGAACCATCCTATAGTATGTACCATCCTGCCTGAATGTCCAAAGGAGCAGACGATAGAAAACAACTTCATTGCTCAAAAACCGTTAATTACTATGGGGACAGTGTTGTTGCCAAGATATTCTGTGTGTTAGTGTGGGTTTCTTTTGAAGTAGACTCTGAGATAAGGATTTAAGACTAGTGATTTTATTGGGGCGGGTGATCCTAGGACACACTGGTACAAGAGTAAGGAATTAAGATGAAGAAGGAAGGCTATCAATCGAAGAGTTTGCTGCTGTGGGCGTCTGGGGTTCACTCCCACTGGGAAACTCTGCGGGATGGAGTAGAACAGGCCTCAGAGCTTTTCCCTCCCTGAAGGAGGGAGATAGCTGAGGCTGTTTATCCTCCAACTTCTTTCATGCTTGGTGTTCTGGGAGTCTTCACCCTCCATCAGTTCCAGCCTTCTCACCTGGGGAGAGAAGTCCATATGTGGAAGAACACAGGTGTGTGTTGTGGATGCTGTAGAAATGCACTAAGTGGTTGAGAGCCTAAAGAGCTATGATGGGCATTAACTCTACCTGAATCATCATAAATCATCATATCCCAAGAGCTTTTAACCTAAGTTGGGGATTAGGTAAGCCCTTTCCAAAGAGGAGTTTCCCTCCATGGCTCAGACAGTAAAGAATCTGCCTGCAATGCAGGAGACTTGGGTTCAGTCCCTGGGTAGGGAAGATCCCCTGGAGAAGGGAATGACAGCCCACTCCAGTATTCTTGCCTGGAGATTTCCATGGACAGAGAAGCCTGGCAGACTACAGTCCATGCGGTGGCAAAGAGTTGGACACAGCTGAGCGACTAACACTTTCACTTCCAAAGAAGTAATTTTTAAGTTGAGATATTTTTTAAAAATTGGGGATAAGAGTATTTCAGTTAAAGGGAACAGCATGTGTGAAGTCTCAGAGGCAGGAACGAACTTCATGTGTTCGAGGTCCAAGTGTGTGAGGCTGGCGAGGCTGGCAGGGCCTCAGGGCTACACACGTGCACAAATCCAGAGCTCACTGATTAAAAAAATATCGGCTTTCCCATGACACTCGATGCTTCATAATGAAAGGAAACCCTTCTTTCCAGTATTTTGACTTCCTCCCTCCTTCCCTTCTGCCCTTCTCTTTCTTTTAAATATTTGTTCCTTGCATCTCTGAAATGCACTCCTCCCAGCTTCTCAAAGTGTCTCTCACATCTTCTAATAATGATATTGGTATGACTCTGCATAAGTTACACAGTACTTTTTTTTTTTTTTTTTTTAACAGACTTTCTCTTGCTCATTCATTTCTGGCCACACTGGGTTTTCGTTGCTTCGTGGGCTTTCTCTAGTTGTGGCGACAGGGGCTACCCTCTAGCTGCGGTGCACATGCTTCTCATTGCTGTGGCTTCTCTCATTGCGGAGCACGGGCTCTAGGGAGCACGGACTTTAGTAGTTGTGTTAGTTGCCCCAAGGCTGGTGAGATCTTCCCAGACCAGGTATTGAACCTGTGTCCCCTGAGTTGGCAGGCGGATTCTTAACTGGAAACCTGGTCACAAAGTATTTTTACACCCACCATCCTGATACCCTTATAATGCCCTGCTGGGACTGGTAGGTACGATTACCCGCTTTTTACAGCTGGGAAAGAAAAAAACAAAACTGAAGCTCAGAGAGGCAACTTCTCGGGGCTCACACAGATGCTGATTTAAGACTCAAGACCAGCCTCCTGAACCCCTGTGCAAAGCCCTTCTCTAGCCAGCGTGTGGCTTTACTCCTAGAGGTGGCGCTTTGTTTGGTTCCTGCCTTGGAAGCCTTCCCGTTTTATCCTGCCTCTTCAGTTGACCGGCTGAGTAGTCAGAGCAAATAGGGTTTGATGTGCAGCCCCCCACCCCGGCCCCAGAGTCATTGAAAAACATTACTTTCTGTTCATTTTACAGTGACTGAGCATGATTCAGGTAGATTCTATCAAAATCCTCAGGAAAAAAATAGAATGATCAAAGCCTACAAGGTTGCCTTTGCAATGGGGCATGGAAGAAGGTCTCCTTATGGAGATGAGGGACATGGGACCCAGTGAAGGAAAGTGCTTGTACCGGGTGGAGGGGGTCTCATCCACCCTGCCACCACCCCTTCTCCTGGCTGTGGTCATAGCGCTTTGGTTGACCTTTGGGGACACTCCAGTATTCTGGCTTGGAGAACTCCATGCACTGTGTAGTCCATGGGGTCGCAAAGAGTTGGACACGACTGAGTGATTTTCAGTGTCCCCTAGGGAGCCAGCTACGTTTGCCAGAGAAAAGACAGGATACTCAGTTAAGTTTGAACTTCAGATTAAACAGCAACAACAGCTGTATTTTCTTTTTTAAATAATTGATCAATGGCTTCGCCATGTCTTCGTTGTTGTGCACGGGCTTTCTCTAATTATGGTAGATGCGGCTAGCCTCTAGTTGCAGGGCATGGGCTTCTCACGGCGGTGCCTTCTCTTGTGAAGCACAGGGTCCAGGGCATGCAGGCTTCAGGAGTCGTGGCTCTCAGGCTTAGCTGCCCCACGGCATGTGGGATCTTCCTGGACCAGGGACTGAACCTCTGTCCCCTGTATCAGCAGGTGGATTCTTTACCACTGGACCACCAGGGAAGTCCAACAACAATTTTATAATATAAGTGTCACCCACATACTGCATGGAGCATATTTATACTAAAATTTTATTATTCATCTGAAATTCAAATGTAACTCTGTGTGTGTGTGTGTGTGCGCGCGCACGCTCAGTCATGTCTGACTCTTTATGGCCCCATGGACTGTAACCCGCCAGGCTCCTCTGTCTGTAGGATTCTCCAGGCAAGAATACTACCGTGTGGGTTGTCATTTCCTCCGCCAGGGCATCTTCCTGACTCAGGGATCAAACCTGCATCTCTTAAGTCTCCTGCATTGGCAGGTGGATTCTTTACTTCCGGTGCCCCTGGGAAGGCCTCAGATGTAACTGAGGCCTCTGTTTTTATTTGCTACATCTGGCAGCCAGGACACCTCTTAACTCAGATGGTGACGATGGGACCGATTCACCCTCCCTTGGATTCAGGAGTAGGCGGGTGATTGATCCAGGCTTGGCCAGGCGGTGCCTTCTACTCCTGTCATTCCTAGAGATTGGGTCAGAGATGGGAATCCTGGAAATCCGACTTGAGACTTGCACCACTGAGAAAGACATTTGTTCCTTTTGTTGGGATTGCTAAGTGATGAAAAAAGTAGCTCCTGGGGTTCCAACCAATGAGAATCCGAGTAAGAACAAAGCCAGGAGAGGACAAACAACTGAGATGGAGAGGAATGGAGAGAGAATAAACCCTAAAGACATTATTAGGGGGTCCTGGGACCCACCTCATTGAACTGTACCTTCAGTTAAGCTCCCACATGTCGATGGAACAGTTGAGGACTGTTTGGATGATGGTGTAATTGAAGATAACGATAGTAACATGATAGAGTGGAAGGCAAACTCTTTAGTGGGGACGGTTAACTGCGTGCGTTCAAGCTCAGTCATGCCCAACTCTGCGACTCCATGGACGGTAGCCCACCAGGCTCCTCTGTCCATGGAATTTTCCAAGCAAGAATACTGGAGCAGATTGCCACTTCCTTCTCCAGGGGATGCTCCCGACCCAGGGATCGAACCCTCGTCTCATGCGTCTCCTTCATTGGCAGGCGGATTCTTTACCACTGTGCCATCTGGGATAACTAAGGGGATGGTTACGGGAGATAACAGTCTTACTCAGATGGTGGTTGAAGGGGTCCTAGAGCAGAATGGCGTGGTAAAATCAAGGGGAGCATGTGTTCTTGCTGGTGATGGCTCTGTTCAAGGTGCTGCTGCTGCTGCTAATGGAGATGAGGACGCTAGTGATGAAGAGTAGGATGGTGTTGGTAAGAGAGGATTAAACAAGGGAAAGAGTAGTTGTCAGCCTTAGTCTATCACCACATCCTATCAAGTCAACCCCTCTCAATTAAAAAGATAATCTATTCATTACCCCACCTAGTCCCAGCTACCACCACCGTGGCCTGACCATCCAAACATCTCTTGTGCTTCTATTGTTGAGTTGCTCCTAACTGGCTTCCTTTCTTCCTGTGCTGTCTCTCTACAGTCTCTCCACAATAAAATCGGTAGGAAGAGTGAGATTTTAAAAAATGTAAATTACAGCATTTCACCTACTCTTCTCAAAACTGACCAGGAGCCTAGACTAGAAACCAGACTCTCTTTTATTGATGGATAGTTGATTTACAACGTGGTCTTTTAAAATTTTTGTTTATTTCTAATCGGAGTCTAGTTGCTTTAAAATATTGCGTTGGTTTCTACCATACATCAACATGGATTAACCACAGGGACACACATGTCCCCTCCCTCTGGAGCTTCCCTCCCACCTCCCACCCCATCCCACCCCTCGAGGTTGTCACAGAGCACAGGGTTTGAGCTCCCTGCATCACAGAGCAAATTTCCACTGGCTTTCTAATTTTGCATTTGGAAGTGTATTAATATATGTTCCCATGCTACTCTCTCAATTCATCACACCCTTTCCTTCCCCCACCGTGTCCAAGTCTGTTCCCTATGTCTGTGTCTCCACTAAATGTCAGTCACTCAGTTGTGTCCAACTCTGTGCCACCCCCATGGACATTGCTGCCTTACAAATAGGTTCATCAGTACCATCTTTCTAGATTCCACATATATGCATTAATATACATTATTTGCTTTTCTCCCTGGCTTACTTCATTCTGTATAATAGGCTCTAGGTTCATCCACTTCATTAGAACTGGCTCAAATGCATTCCTTTTCATGGCCGAGTAATATTCCATTATACATATATACACCAAACTTCTTTATCCATTCATCTGTTGCTTCCACGTGCAATATTTTCTTAATTTCTGCTCTACAGCAAAATGATTCAGTTACACACACACACACACACATTCTTCTTTAATTCTTTTTCATTGTGGTTTATCACAGGATACTGAATATAGTTCCCCGTACTATGCAGTTGGACCTTGTTGATTATCCATTAAAGAATTTTTATATGAAAAACTGATCTGTCTTTTTTCTCTATAGCGAGCCTAGAAAAATCAACTGAAGGGGGAGATTTTGGAGACAGGGTGGTTGAAGCTGGAGGGAGGGGCTATTGAGGACGACCTGCAAACAGGACAGGTGCTAGCTGTCCTTCCTAATCCCCCCGCCCTCTCAACCCCTTTGTGCGAAGACCGCCCTCCGCCCCCGCACCACCCTGCCTATTTCTCTGTGCGGGGCGCCTGGCCGCTGTGCACAGAGGAGGAGCGCGCGTCCACTGAGCCCAGAGCTGTGGGAAGGGCGTCGGAGGGCAGACTCCCTGAGCTGGGGTGGGCGGTGGGGTCGCGGGGCATTGGCCGGGAGGAACGGCAGAGGCCCGGCAGAGCGGGGAACAGCTGCGATGCGTGGGAAGTGCGGGAGCGGATAGGTGGGAGGAAGGTCTGCGAGCAATTGAGGAGCGGGAGCGAAAGGGTGCGCCGGGATGCGAGTGTTGATCGAGGTGGGGTTTTAGATCGTGATGGGGTCTGAGCGGGGAGACGGCGCAGGTCCCAGCCTGCAGGTGAGGGGCTGAGGGGCGGAGCCAGGGGCGGAGGGAGGGATCGAGGTCCGGAGGACCCAGTTCTGGCTCCCAGAACCCGGGCGCGAGAGCTGCGGGCGCTGGGAGCTGCGGGAGGCAGGCGGGGTCGCGGCTCGGCGATGCGGGTGCACCTGGGCGCGCTGGCCGGCGCGGCGGCGCTGACCGGGGCGCTCAGCTTCGTGCTTCTGGCGGCGGCCATCGGCACCGACTTCTGGTACATCATCGACACCGAGCGCCTGGAGCGGGGCGGCCCGGGGGCGCGGGGCCCGGCGGGGGCCGCCAACCACAGCCAGCTCGAGCCTCTGAGCTCGCACTCCGGCCTCTGGCGGACTTGCCGGGGTAAGGGGGCACCCGGGGAGCCCGGGCGGTGGCCGGACCTGTTGCTTGGCGTGCGCTTGGCTCTCAAGCCTCGGAGCCCGCGAAACGCGAGGTCCGGGGCCGGACGGGAGGTGGCCTGGGGTCCTGGGGCTGCCGTCGCCCCTATAAAGAGATGCCCCGCTCAGCCCACCGCTGCTCCGCGCCCCCACACCCCCCGGGTGGGACATCCAGGAGGGACGTGGGGACGAAGGCGCGGGCCGGGTCTGAACCCCCGGGGACACTCCCCCCCACGCCCACCGATTCCTCTGCCCCACCCAGTCCAGAGCCCGTGTGCGCCGCTGATGAACCCCTTCTGGCAGGAGAACGTGACCGTCAGCGACTCGAGCCGACAACTTCTCAGTGAGTCCGGGGAGGGTGAGATGGGGAGCGGAACCCGGGGCTGGACGCCAGTTTGGGAGCTTTTATCCAAACAGGGGGCGGGGGCCCTGCGGAGGAGAGGGCAGCCGAGGTGGCCTCTGACATGGGCAGGAGCGGGGGAAGGGGAATAGGAGAAGGCGGTGGGACCCTCTGGCTCCACGCGTGAAGTTGTGCGGTTGGAGATTCATTCGACGAACGTTGTTGGCTGCAGGCTTTCGGTGTGCGGGGCAGGGGAGTGCTGCGCCCCAAGCCCCAGGCCGAGCGCTCAGGGGCGCAGAGGCTAGCTGGCGAGACCGAGGGGGAAGTGCGCAGTTCCATTTCAGAGTGGCAAGCAGCACGGGGGAGGGTGACTCGGAGCCCGAGGAGACACCTTAACCAGCCTGGGGAGCTGCCTGGCACATCCTGTGGTCAGCCGTCGCTGCATCCTCGCTGTTGGGGACAAGCACTTGGCAGCACAACTAAGGATGCAGTAAATATTGGCTGAACGAACGATCATCGGAGAGAGGAAAACCAGTAGGCAAAGGACAGCTCCCCATCCCCAGGGGCCTTGTGTCTGTTGTTCCTGGCTGACTTCCCAGTGCCTGGCACGGTGCTCCGAAGTCAGAAAAGCCGGCAGGATTTGAGAACAGAATTCGGGAGAGCAAAGGGGCTGAATAAACACTGGAGGGAGGGAGGGAAAAATCAGAGTCATAGTTCAGTTCACCTGCGGCCAGACCTGGAGCTGAACGCTTTCCATTTCAGCCTTCATTTAATCCCCACAGCCTTCCTACAAAGTTCTTGTCATCTCCATCCTAATCTTTACTTTTCCAAAGAGGAAACACGCCTAGTGAGAGAGAGGTGCCATACAAAGGAAATGATGAGGAAATGCTGAGTTCCACAGACCTTGAAAAGTATGGGCAGCTTTTGATAGACTTACTGAGGGTTGGGGATGAGACTCTTAGAATAAAGACAAGTCCCTGGCATGGCCCCTGGGTCTGCCAGGGCCCCTCTTCAGCTCCACTCTCCCCTTTGCTCTTTCCTCTCTGGCTGTGTTGGCCATGCACCAGTTCCTGGAAGGTGCCGCATCTCCTCCTGCCACAGGGACTTTGCACACGCCATTGCCTCCACTTGGAGTCTCCCTGCTCCCATCCTGCCAGCCTGACTTAAGTCAGTTCCTACTCACAGTACAGGCTGTGTGACATTTTTAGAGTTAAAAGCTGACCCCCTCATTAAACAAGCTCCATGCCAGCAGGGACCATGTCTCTCTTGCCACAGCTGGAATTTAGCACAGAATATTTAGTATTTAGCACAGAGCCTGGGCTTCCCAGGTGGCGCTAACAGTAAAGAACCTGCTTGCCAATGCAGGAGATGCAGGTTTGATCCCTGGGTGGGGAAGATCCCCTGGAGGAGGGCATGGAATCCCACTCCAGTACTCTTGGCTGGAGAATCTCATGGACAGAGGAGCTGGGCAGGCTACAGTCCATAGGGTCGCAGAGTCAGACACAACTGAAGTGACTTAGCACACACAGCATTGGCACGGAGTAGCCCACGAGCCAAGGTTGGCTGAGCAGGTGTGAGAGTGAAAGCAAACTATATTTTAGAGGTGGAACTCAATCCATGTTTGTTGAATGAATAAATGAGTACCTGAGTGAACCAGACTGCTTCTCTGAAGTCCACTGGTGTTCTGGAAAATGCTTAACAATTGGCTTTCTGCGGGAGGGGAGCATCTTGATCTGTGGCATTTTCCAACCTCTGTGGAGTAAATATTCCCACTGCGGTCAGTTTCAAGCTGTCAACATTACATCAACTGATTCTGCATATTCCTGAAAACTTAACAGTTGACTGATTCAATGGACGTGAATTGGAGCAAACTCTGGGAGATGGTGGAGGATGGAGGAGCCTGGTGTGCTCCAGTCCCTGGGGTCACAAAGAGCAAGACAGGATGTAGCAATAGAACAGCTCTGACATAATCCAGCTCCAGTACACCATGGGCTGCCCTTGTAGCCCAGTTGGTAAAGAATGTTCCTATAATGCGGGAGACCCGGGTTCGATTCCTGGGTCGGGAAGATGCCCTGGAGAAGGAAATGGCAGCCCACTCCAATATTCTTGTCTGGAGAATTCCATGGACACAGGAGCCTGGCAGGCTACAGTCCATGGAGTCACAAGAGTCAGACATGACTTAGCGACTAAACCACCACCTCACACCACTGCATGAAGTCCCACTGAAGGAAATATCCACTGGATGCTTGGAATGTGAGGGGGGTGGGCATGGAGGAAAGGAAAGGACCTCACAAACTCTGTCCTCAGCTCCAAGTTGCACCAGGAAGACCTCTGGGTGTTCTCAGAGCATTTCAAGCATCATCAGGAATTCCCATTCAAAAACACCTTCTGAATGGATAGCTCTGGTCCACATAACCAGGAGATGCTGTATCAGTTACTACAGCCTTAAAACAAAGTTGGGTGTCCCTTTGCACGTGAAAATTGTGTCTATGCAGCTTATTTATTTATTTAAAGCTTAAAAATGTATTTATTTGGCTGTGCCTGGTCTTAGTCGCAACACACAGGATCTCGGGTCTTTGTTGTGGCATGTAGGATCTAGTTCCCGGGGGTCTAACCCTGGATCTAACCAGGGATCGAACCCCGGCCCCCTGCATTGGGAGTGCAGAGTCTTAGCTGTTGGACCAGCAGGGAAGCCCAGCTTATTTTTGTTTATTTGTTTAATCAAGTAAACAAGAGGGCTTTCCCACAGTGGGGGGAGAATAATCAAGAATTTTTGCCCATAAACTGAGGGCTGGAAGTAAAAGTCCAGCTTAGACCTTTTCCAGGACCCCTCTGTGATCCCGGGGTTGTTGTCTTAACCTCTCTGAGCCTCAGCTTCCATATTTATCCAAACGAGATAAGAAAACCCTAAAGGGGTATGGGGTCAGGATTCCACAAACTAGCTGGATGAGAAAATGGACCTTTACCTGGCACCCGGCTTAGTGCCTGTTGTTGTGTGATCTCCCTGTTGCAGCAAAGAATGATTTGATGTAAACATGCTAGACACATACTAAGTGATCAGTAAACACTAGTCCTCTGTACTGTTCCTTCCAGCCTCTTTTAGATGCAGTCACATCTGTGGCCCTTTGCTGGGCTGGATGCTGGCCTTCAGCCTACTTATCACATCAACGGGGACACTGGATGGCTAACCAGTCAGCACAGGTCCGGCCTCTTCGTGAAACTTGCTAATGCAGCAGCCCTGCATGGTCCAGGGTTTTGAGAAACAGGCAAAACCCACGTCCGCAGTCTGTGCATCTGTTCACCCTCTGCCCCAGGTCTAAGCCCCGGCTTCACCGGCAACCAGGCATGTTGCTGTTATTTAGTTGCTCAGTTGTGTTGACTCTTTGTAACCCCATGGCCTGCACCACGCCAGGCTTCCCTGTCCTTCGGTATCTCCCAGAGTTTGCTCAAACTCATGTCCATTGACATTCTCTGTCATCCCTTCTCCTCCTGCCCTTGATCTCTCCCAGCGTCAGGGTCTTTTCCAGTGAGTCGGCTCCTCACATCAGGTGGCCAAAGGAGTGGAGCTTCAGCTTCAGCGTCAGTCCTTCCAATGAATAATCAGGGTTGATTTCCTTTAGAATCGCCTGGTTTCATCTCCTTGCTGTCCAAGGACTCTCAGGAGTCCTCTCCAGCACCACAATTTGAAAGCATTGATTCTTCGGTGCTCAGCCTTCTTTATGGTCCAGCTTTCACATCTGTACATGATGGCTTTGGGCAAATTCCTCTACGTCTCTGAGTCTCAGTTCCCTCATGGGCAAATTGAAGATAACTCTCATCTCTCCTTATAAGAACAGTCGAGGATGAAATGAGAGAGTGTATTTCAAGAGCCTCATGCAGTGTCTGGCCCTGTAAGTGTACCCTGAGTGTTAGCTGCTCTTACTACCATAGTATCATCAGAGAGGAGGCTGGCCCTTCAGACCTCATGCTCACTGAAAATCAACCCCAGAGACAGCTTTTCCCCAGAATCTCTTTATCCCCAGAAAGAGTTTTGAATGTTGGCCAAGTTCTTTTATTGCACAAAGAGGCCGTGTTCTTTTTTGGACCTGCAGAAGAGTCATAGAGGACAGAGACCAAGTGACAAGCTGCATGCTCTGTGAGTCAGCTTTCTAGACAGACCCCCTCCTGAGGGTGCATGGGAAGAACCATTGATTTTTCCTCCAAGAAAACCCATGCGGGCAGCTTACTTCTGTACCCAGTAAAACTCCACCTTGCTTGGATATTTTATCTTCTTGATTAGCTCTGGGGATGTCAAGGGTTTGGTTCCCTGGCTAGGGACTGGGAATTTTTTTTGGCAGAGAGAGGCAATCTTCAAATTCAGCACAGTTTATTATTATTACTTTTATATTTTAAAAATATTTTCTTGGCCCTGCTGCATGGCGTGTGGGATATTAGTTGCCTGACCAGGGATTGAACCTTTGCCCTTTGCATTGGAGGCTCAGCGTCTTAACCACTGGACTGCCAGGGAAGTCCCAGCACAGTTTAGATAACAGAGCCACAGTTTAGAGCCATCCAAGCTAGCTGTATCAGCCTTTTGAAAGTGATGGAAACTCAAATCATACTGTGCGTGCATGCTAAGTTGCTTCAGTTGTGTCTGACTCTTTGTGATCCTATGGACTGTACCCCACCGGGCTCCTCTGTCCATGGGATTCTCCAGGCATGAATACTGGAGGGGGTTGCCATGCCCTCCTCCAGGGATCTTCCCCACGCAGGGATTGAACTTGCATCTCCTGCAGCTCCTGCATTGCAGGCAGATTCTTTACCGCTGAGCCACTGGGGAAGCCCCCAAATCATACTCGTTGAAACAAAACACGGAATTCCTGGTCCATGGAGCTGAAAAGCTCAAGCCCCCCAGGACCTAAAGAGTTAAACACACTTTCTTCCTTCTTCTCTCTGGGCTTTGCCTCTGGATTCTGCTTTCAACTAAATGCTCTCCAGTCTTAGCAACCAAAGTAGGAGACTGTTGCCCAATCATTCTGCAACTCCTGGTAGGTCTCTCATTGGATCAGATCAGATCACATGCCTAGGACTGAGCCAATCAGTATGGCCGAGGGCAAGGAGTGTGCCGATTGGCCAGGCTGAGTCATGTGCCTCTCTCTCAAGATGGGGTGGGGTCAGCCTCATCAGAGATAAGGCCCCTTTGACCAGTTCTGTAACTTCTGGCTAGTCATCTGCTTCCATAGATGGGCTGTTTTATAAACAAGGTCTTGCTGTATAGCACAGGGAACTATATTCCATATCCTGTGATAAACTATAATGGACAAGAATATGAAAAAGAACACATATATATGATAACTGAGTCACTTCCCTGTACAGCAGTAATTAATGTAACATGGCAACCCACTCCAGTACTCTTGCCTGGAGAATTCCATGGACTGAGGAGCCTAGAGGGCTATGGTCCATGGATTCACATAGAGTTGGACATGACTGAGCAACTTCACTTTTCAATTTCAATGAAAAATAAACTTAAAAAATAAATGGGTGCTTTGAGATGAAATGAGGTCATATAAGCAAAGCTTCCAGCATAGTTGTTTTAGTCGCTCAGAGATGGTAAAGAATCCAGCTTAGGTTACCTAAGACACAACAGGAGGGGAGTTGCGTCTTCTGCATTTAAGTCACGTTATCTCCCTGAGCCTCAGACTTCTCATCTGTAAAATGGGGCTTTGTTCTTGTTGTTCAGTTGCAAAGTCGTGTCCGACTCTTGTGACCCCCTGGACTGCAGCATGCCGGGCTTCCCTTTCCTTCACTATCTCCCAGAGTTTGCTCAAGCTCATGTCCACTGAGTCCATGATGCCTCATCCTCTGTCGTCCCCTTTTCCTCCTGCCCTAAAATGGGGCTAATCATTGCAAACTCCTTTTTTTTTTCCCCCACTTAATGCTGGGGATAAAACATGGTGAGACTGGTGGGGTGGTTGCCACATACAGCTTAGTGTCTAATGCAGGAGGCAGATAACAAACACCTGGTGAGCAGTGAATAAATAAACTAAAATGGCTTCAAACAGTAGCTGTAACAAAGGAAATAAAACAGGGGCATGGAGTAAAGGGAGGTGGGACCCCTTTCTGTGGAGTGGTGAAGAGCAGTAAAAATAACAGTCATTGCTTACAGAGCAGGTGCTGTGTGCCAGACCCTGTCCTGAGGTCTTCACGTGTTTCCATTTAATCTCCACAACAGTCCCATGAGGCAGGTACTGTGATTTATCCTCACTTTTCAAATGAGGAAACCAAGGCATGGAGAGGTTGGGTAAGTGACCAAAGTTTGCACAGTAACTGGTTGATCTGGGATTTGAACACAGGCAGTTTCTACTCTCTTAGAATGATGCTACGCTGAGGGTAATTTCAGTATAATGTGAGGGTGCTGAGACCGGAAGAAAAATTCCTAGCCTGTTTCTTGGGTTCGGCGCCCCGCTCTTCTCCACTGCCCGCAGTAGGAGCTCAACACTCGAGAACTAAGATTACTATGTAGAATTAATAATACTAATAATGTTGACAGGTCATTTTTTCATCAAGAGCAAATAGGTACCCAGGTGCAAGAGATTTTTTTGATTCAGAAATGCTTTGTTGCAAAGGAAAAGCAAACCCAGAGAAAAGCCAAGATGTTCATGGCAAGAATAACTTCGTGAACGATCCATTATCGCACTGTTCAAAGAATAGCTTGATGGGCAGAGCAGGCTTCGGGAATGCTTGTGAGGTCGGAAAGCCCCAGGGTAGTTAACAAAGTAATAGTTTTTCTGTTATACAGAGGAGAGAGGTTCGGGTGTGCTGTCATTCCGACTCTTTGTGACCTGTGGACTGTAACCCACCAGGCTGCTCTATCCATGGGATTCTCCAGGCAAGAATACTGGAGTGGGTTGCCATGCCCCCCTCCAGGGAATTTTCCCAACCCAACGGTCTAGCCTGCGTCTCCTGCATTGCAGGCAGATTTTTTTTTTTTTAACCACTGAGCCATCGGAGAAGCTAAAAGAGCAGAGCGGTATCATTCTCCAACACCATCAGAAGTGCTAGCAAAAGAAGAAAGTCTCAGGAACCATTTCCCAAAGGGGAAAACTTCACTATCTTTAGTTTCAAACCTTGTCAGTGTGACTTGGAGACTCCACGAGCTCCTCAGGGACATTCAATCCTATTATACCTGGTAAGGAAGTGGATTTATACATTTTTTTGGTGAATTTTCGCATCTATTGTCACTAGAACATGGCTCCTTGGAGGACTGGGACTGCACCTTTGTCGTCTTCCTGATCGCCAACACGATTATTAGTATTATTTTAAATAATTGTATTTATTTATGGCTCTTCTGGGTCTTCAGTGCTGCCCAGGGCTTTGCTCTAGTTTCGGCACGAGGGCTTCTCCCTGCGGTGGCTTCCCTTGTTGTGGAGCACAGGCTCTAGGGGGCTCGGGCTTCAGTAGTTGAGGCTCCCAGGCTGTAGCTGCTCCATGGCACGTGGGGTCTTCCTGGCCCAGGGATCACGTCCGTGTCTCCTGCATTGGCAGATATACTCTTTACCACTGAGTCACCAGGAGAGCCCATGATTGATTCCAGATGGTAATCTTAGCTCTCCTGGGTTGTGCTCCTACTGTAAACACCATAGTGGATTGGGTTCATTGAGTCTTTTGCTTTCGCCACGCAGCACGTGGAATCTTATTTCCTAGACCAGGGATCAAACTCAGGCTCCTGCATTGGAAGTGCGGGGTCTTAGCCACTGGACCACTGGGGAAGTCCCAGTGCTGAAGTGGATTGAAGGGTATCACTCTCCAGAAAAATGTGACCATGTCCTCACAGATCCTAGTACCTGGGAATGGGACCTCATTTGGAAAAAAACATCTCTGCCAATATAGTTAAGGCTCTCAAGATCATTGTGGACTAACCTACATCCTATGACAAGTGTCCTCGTAAGAAAAGGAGAATCACAGAGGAGAGACAAGAAGGTCATAGGAAGATGGAGGTGGACATCAGAAGGATGCTGCCAACAGCCAAGGAATGCCAAGCCTTGCCAGCAACCACCAGATGCTGGAAGAGGCAGGAAGGAGTCTTCCCCAGAGCCTCTAGAGGGACCAAGTTCCTGCTGACACCTTGATTTTAGACTTAGAGCCTCCAGCACTGTGAGAGAATAAATTCTGCCTGCTTTTAAGACATCTGCTCTTCTCAGTTGCTAAGTCAAGTCTGACTCTTTTCAACTCCATGGACTGCAGCATGCCAGGCTCCTCTGTCCTTCACTATCTCCCAGATTTTGCTCAAACTCATATCCAGTGAGTCAGCGATGCTATCTAACCATCTCATCCCCTGCTGCCCCTTTCTCCTTTTGCCTTCTATCTTTCCCAGCATCAGGATCTGTTCTAACAAGTCAGCTCTTTGTATCGGGTGGCCAAAGGATTGGAGTTTCAGCTTCAATCCTTCCAGTGAATATTCAGGGTTGGTTTCCTTTAGGATTGACTGGTTGGATCTCCTTGATGTCCAAGGGACTCTCAAGAATTTTCTCCAGTACCCCAGTTTGAAAGCATCAGTTTTTCAGTGCTCAGCTTTCTTTATGGTCCAACTCTCACATCCATACATGACACCTAGTTTGTAGTAATTTATGATGTCAGCTCTAGGAAATTAAAACAGCCATTTCAGCTATAGAAGTGGCCACCTTGTATTTTTTTCCCCACATCATCACGCTCATGTCCTTTGTGACACTCAGTCTGTAATCATCCCTTTTATTTTCCTGACAGTCTGTCTCCTTCCTGGACTGTGATCTCTGTGAGGGCAGAGACCTTGTCCCCTGCTGATGCCCAGGCTCTATGGGGCCCTTAGACATTCATTTATGAATGAGATGTACCTGGAGATGGGGACCTTTCCAAGTAGAACAGAACTCAGAATCAATATTTATGTCCCCAGACAGCAGTCCTGAAAATCAAAAACTAACAAAAGACCAAGGCACATTAAAAAAAAAGTACTAAGCCAAATTTCAGCAAGAAATGTTACAACTCTTCTAGGGGGAGACCTGTTCTCGTCCAGATATTTAATTGAACATGTACAGGAACTCAGCTGGCAGTGTGTCTGGGGAGCTCACACGTGGGGCTGCAGGGACGAACCACCTCCGGGAAACCTCATTAATTTCTAAATGAGAAATGATTTCATTTCTCAGCTAGTGTCTGGAGGCAGTGCCGTGCAGCAGACAGATCCTAACAGAACCCGGTTTTCACACCAGCTATTGTGCTTCCTTGCCCAAGATCTTTCCTTGAGAACGAAAGGAAGGAAAAGAGGGAGGGAGCAAAGGAGGAAAGACCTCAAGTCCCCGTCCTCTGGAATCACGTTTTGTCCTGTGACAGCCCCAGGAAGGAGATGAGCTGTGTCTCCTTGACTCGCCAAGGCTGCTGGCATTTAGGGGCTTGCAGACCAAGGGGTGTGATACAGGGGAAGGCAGACCGGATGATTACCTTCATCATCTTTAGGGCTGGTGGGGTCATGGTTGATTTAATCCGGGCTCTATGGGCCTCTCCATTTCCACCATGCACATTGTCCTTATTGTAACACAGCGAACCGCATCTCATGACCTCCAGGTCAGAGACGTGAAAATGGAGCTTCTGAGGAATGAAGTGACTCACAAGAGACATGCAGTTTGGGAACAGGGAAGGGGGAGGGGATGGATGCTGGCGGCACTTTTCTGAGTGGTTCTTTCTCTGGCTTCCCCCTCCTCTCTCCTGCCCACCCCCCCTCCCCACCTGTCACTCTTCAGCCTCCAGTGGCTGGGAAGGGAGTCGGGGGCATGGCTGGGGCAGACCCTTCCGGATGTGAACTCATGCATCTTCTCTGGCGGTGTTCCCTGCTGGTCCAACTCTCACATCCATACGTGACTACTGGAAAAACCATAGCCTTGACTAGACAGACCTTTGTCAGAAAACTGATGTCTCTGCTTTCTAATACGCTGTCTAGGTTGGTCATCGCTTTTCTTCCAAGGAGTAAGCGTCTTTTAAGGTCACGGCTGCAGTCACCGTCTGCAGTGATTTTGGAGCCCAAGGAAAGGAAGTCTGGACGTGAACTTGGGAACCTTCTTTCGACCCCCTACACCCCTCTGCTGGCTACTGTCGATATAGCGACCAGAGCAACCTGTAGAAACTGAAATGAAAGTCCGTGTCTCTCGTGCCTCAAGACAGGCTGGTGGCCTCGTCTCAGTCAGTGCTGTGCTTAGTCGCTCGGTCCTGTCTGGCTCTTGGTGACCCCATGGACTGTAGCCCCTCAGGCTCCTCTGTCCGTGGGGATTCTCCAGGCAAGAATACTGGAGCGGGTTGCCATGCCCTCCTCCAGGGGATCTTCCCAACCCAGGGATGGAACCCAGATCTCCCGCATTGCAGGCGGGTTCTTTACCATCTGAGCCACCAGGGAAGCCTTCTCATTTGGAGAGAAATGAAAAATCTTCCTGATGGCTCTGGAGCCCCCAGCCCCACACAAGCCCGCCCCACGCAAGCCCTCCCCACATCCTCACTCTCCCTTCTCTCCCTTCCTCAAGCCACCCTGGCTGGCTCTTCCGGAAGAAGTCCCACCGGGCACACCCGCTCCCATCTCTGACTCCTCCCTGCTCCCTCCTCCCCTGCCCCTTAGTTCTTGCCCCTCCTGCACGGCTGCCTCCCTCACCTCCCTCAGGTCTTTGCTGTGATGTCACTTCTGCTGCCCTGCACGCCCTTCCCTGTGCGTTTGTCACCATTTCTCAGCTTCATCACTTACTTGTTCACTGCTGACCCCACACGGCAGGAGCCTTGGTGAACTTGCCTGTGCGTCTGCCAACCTAGGGACAGAACCTGGCACCCAGCACGTACTCAATACATGTGTGCCGAGTGAATAAGCAAATGAACAAGCACAACACAGGGTGCATGGGATTTAAACGAGATGGTACTTTCGCAGCACAAAGCCTGGCATAACTGAGCGTTGATAACCACAGCTTCCCAGGTGGCTCCAGTGGTAAAGAACCCTCCTGTCAGTGCAGGAGACATAAGAGATGCAGGTTCGATCCTTGGGTCAGGAGATGCCCTGGAGGAGGGCACGGGAACCCACTCCAGTATTCTCGCCTGGAGAATTCCATGGACAGAGGAGCCGGGCGGGCTACAGTTCATAGGTCAGACACGACTGAAGAGACTTAGCGCAGCACATTAATCATATTATTATCGTGACTATTTTTTATAATTTTGTTTATTTAGGCTGTGCGGGGTTTGTTGCTGCTCGGACTTTTCTCTAGTGGAGGTTCCAGGGCTTCTCTCGTTTCAGAGCACAGGCTTCAGTAGTCGCAGCTCCTGGGCTCCAGAGCCCAGGCTCAGTAGTTGCAGTGCATGGGCTTAGTAGCTCTGCGGTATGTGGGATCTTCCCAGATCAGGGATCAAACCTGTTTCTCCCCTGTTAGCAGGCAGATTCTTTACCCCTGAGCCACCAGGAAGCCCAGATCATCATCATTATCGGCAACAGTAGTGGCAATTCCCAGCCTCCCCCCAGCGTTTGGGTGCTGGTTACAGGAAGTGCTCAGTAGGTGTTTGTTGATTGACTTAAGGATGTTAGTAACTGCCTCCTTCTGTCTCCCCTAAGCCATGCATGGGACGTTCGTGATTCTGCTGCCACTCAGCCTGATCCTCATGGTTTTCGGGGGCATGACGGGCTTTCTGAGCTTCCTCCTGCGAGCCTCCTGCCTCCTCCTGCTCACGGGAACCCTCTTCCTCTTTGGAGGTAGGTGCCCGCCTGGCATGGGGCCCCAGGTACCGGGAGGGGCCATGCATGGTCCCCCAGAAGGAAGGAAGGTGGGGGAGACTGCATCCCCTCTGGGGCTCGGTTTGCCCCACTGTGATCTCCTAGCTGGAAGGGGTGAACAGGTTTCCTGCCCAGGGTCCCTGGGTCTGTGGTCCCAGGAGAGAAGCCTGGGGGTGAGAGCAGGTTCTGAGAATCATTTTCACTGTTTCATAAAAGAAGCTGAGTCCTGAGAGCTTCAGGGTCAGGGTCACGGGTTGGCGGGAGACCCTCGCTGTCTCACGCACACCTGTCATCCTGACACATTGCTTTGCTTTGATTGATTAAAATCAGGCAAGTCAGGCAATGGTTGGGTTTCAAAGATGGGATCTAGCACTTGCTGCTGCTGCTAAGTCGCTTCAGTTGTGTCCGACTCTGTGGGAGCCCGTAGACAGCAGCCCACCAGGCTCCCCCGTCCCTGGGATTCTCCAGGCAAGAACACTGGAGTGGTTGTCATTTCCTTCTCCAATGCATGAAAGTGAAAAGTGAAAGTGAAGTTGCTCAGTCATGTCCAACTCTTGGCGACCCCATGGACTGCAGCCCACCAGGCTCCTCCATCCATGGGATTTTCCAGGCAAGAGTACTGGAGTGGGGTGCCATTGCCTTCTCCGGGAGCCTTATAGCCTCCTGCTTATTTACTTACTTACTGGCCGCACTGCATGGCTTGTGGGGTCTTAGCTCCCTGACTAAGGATTGAATCTGAGCCCTTGGCAGTGAAAGTGTGGAGTCCTAACCACTGGGCAACTAGGGAATTTTCCTGGGTCATTTGAAATGGTCCTTAAAAAAAAAACAAGAACAGGGACTTCCCTGGTGGTCCAGCGGCTAAGACTTCATGCTCTCCATACAGGGGACCTGCCTCTGTTCCTGCTCAGGGAACTAGACCCCACAAGCTGCAACTAAACACCCTGCGCAGTCACAGAAATAACACAAAATGAGAACAGGGATGACACACACACTCGGAATCCATGGAGGGAGTGGCAGAGTAGTGCCTGGAGGGGAGAATACCACAGGCTCCCTTCCACCCACTGTCATGTTATTAGGAATATCGGCATTAACAGTTTGCCCAGTGATGAATTCTCCAAACGGTGCCTCCCCAGGAGAAGTCTCCATCTCTGATTTGCCACGAAACCAGGCACTATAGCACTTGACATGTGGCAGGTGCCAGCGTGGAGCTGAGATGTAGATTGGGGTTAATGTGTTTAAATAGCCACCCGGGACTGTCGACTGCGAGACTGGACAGCGGGCCCTAATCACATAGGGACGGGGACCAGCCGTGTGCAGGGTGCTGTTCTGAGTGCTGGGGAGTCCAGGGTGGACCCCTTGGGGCTCACACTGGGGCAGATGGACATTAGCTGGTTCACAAACAGATGCAAAATTCCAGTTCTGACCTGGGCAGTGATGGAGCGCCGTGAGGCGCTGTGAAACCATGGGAGGGGGTGGTTTGGCCAGCTGTGGGGTGCGGGGGAGGGCATCCAGGAATTGACACGAGCTGAGATGGATGGGGCTTCCCAGGGGGCTCAGTGGTAAAGAATCCGGCTGCCAACTTGGGGGAGACTTGGGTTCCATCCCTGGGTCGGGAAGACCCCCTGGAGGAGGACATGGCAACCCACTCCAGTATTCTTGCCTGGAGAGCCCATGGACAGAGGGGACACACACACACGCACACGTGAAAGATGGATGGGGAGGAGCTACCAGTGGCAGGAGGGGAGGGGACAGAGGATGGGCAGCAGAGGGAAGGAGGGGTGGTGCTGGGTGTCTGTGGGGGTCCACCAGCTCTCCTCTGTCCACTGCAGCCCTAGTGACCCTCGCCGGCATCAGCGTCTACATCGCCTACTCGGCCGCTGCCTTCCGGGAGGCGCTGTGTCTCCTGCAGGAGAAGACGCTGCTGGACCAGGTGGACATCCACTTCGGCTGGTCCCTGGCCCTGGGCTGGGTCAGCTGCGTTGCTGAGCTGCTCACCGGGGCCACCTTCCTGGCGGCGGCCCGTGTGCTCAGCCTGAGACAGCGGCAGGACCAGGCCATCTGAATGCGGGCGGGCTCCGGCTCGAGGGCGGAGGGAGCGGCTTGGACTGGAGGGGCCGGTGCTCAGGGACACCATCTGGTGGGCTGCGGCTTCCCCTTTGTCCGAGGCCACCACCAGTCAGCTGCTGTGGGCTGAGCTCTGCGCCTGGCGGTTGTGTTAGCGCTGCCTGGCGTGGGGGATGCTGTGTCCAGGCACCTGTGTGTCTGTGGCCTGGAGGAGCCCGAACCTGTGAGACCACAAAAAGCGACCCCTGCCTCACTGCAGCCTCCGTGCACTTCCTCTGGTTTCACTGCATCCTCACACCTGCCCTTTGGATGAGTCTCTCTGTTAAAATGGAGGACCAGAGAGGTTAGGTAAGTGTTGGAAAAACACACAGCAAGCTAGAGGCATATTCTCCGACATCGCAGCTTCTCTGGGTGGTTCCTGCNGAAATCAGTTTCTAGTCTGGGGAGAAAGATGAAAAAGTTTTCACAAAGCAGGAGCAAACTGTGATAGTGAGAGGGTGGTCTCTGCTGCCACCCGCTGGTCACACTGGGGAACTGCAACAGAGGCTGGCCTTGATATTCAAATCAGACCAAGGAAGGACATTTCTTCTCAGCCTTTCAGTGGGTTAAACACTCAGGGCAGGAGTTCTTCAATGGGGGAGATTCGCCACTCCCTCTCTACTTGGGGCCTTTGGGGGTATCTGGAGACATTTCTGGTTGTCATTACTGGGGATGGGTGCGTGCTATTGGCCTCCAGTGGTTGGAGATCAGGGCCGCTATTCAACTTTCACAGGGCACGGGATGCCCCCACCAAAAGAAAGATATCTAGTCCCACTTGTCAAAGCGCCGAGTGTGAGAAACCCGGCTATGGGAATGAAAAGGAATAATGATAAAGAGAGGGCACCTGTGTTCTCAAGGAACTGACTACACAGTTGTAAAGAATCTCATTCATTCAATAAACACTTACCAAATGCCTATTATGTCCCGAAAACTGTGCTGGGGTCTGAGAATGTGTCCGTGGGCATGGATGACAAGATCCCTGGCATTACATGGAAACCGACAGCGCACATGTGAACCAGCAGGGCATATGAGAAACTCATGTGGTGAAGAAAACAGGGTCATGAGATGGAAGGTGCTGGGAGGGGCTACTCTCGGAAGGACAGTCAGGAAGGGCCTCTGGGAGGAGGTGGCATTTGTGCAGAGGCTCAGATGAGGAGCCCTTCATGTGGGAAACAGCCAACCAGGCAGGTGTCAGCACGTGCAAAGGCACTGAGGTGGGAACAGGCTTGGGTGTTTGAGGGAGGGAAGGAAGGCATGTTGGGGGATGGCGGTAGGAGGTGAAGTTAGAGAGGGGAGGAGGAGGCAGAGGCAGCGGGCTGGGGGTTCCCTCTGGTCCATGGTAAGGAGGTTCTTCATGGCTGAGCTGTGTTTGGGATTCTGTCCTATCGCATCCCATTCCATTTCATTCCATCCCTATTTTGAATATATTTTCAATGTTTTGGCCGCATGGTGCAGCATGCAGGGTCTTAGTTCCCTGACCAGGGATCAAACCTGTGCCCCCTGCAGGGGAAGTGCAGAGTCTTAACTGCTGGACCACTGGGGAAGTCCGTCCATTGCTGTCTGGGTGGCAGAGGTGCGTCGGCTCTAATACAGCGGTCCTCACCGCAGGCTTCACATTAGCATCATTCAGGGGCTTTAAAGTAAAACCAAACTTTTGACAACTGAGCCCAAAGGAATCCAGACTTTGAAAGTGGGCCCAGGCACTGGTATTTAAAAAAAAAAGGGTTTCCCAGGTGACTGTGCTCTGCAGGGGTGGAGTGAGAACCCTGCAGAAGCTCCTTTGGTCTGGGGGTGGAGAGCAGATGGAGGAGGGGCTTCTCCCATCATCTGGGGGGATGAGGGTGTTCGGACCAGGGGGAGGTGGGGCTTGGACTCAGGGTGGGCTTTGGGGATTGAGGAGAGGGGGCTTTTACTTCAGAAAAGTAAATAGGACAAGAGGGTGAGGAAGAACTTGCCTCCCCCTCGCAGAGGGAGCTCTGTCTGGACCTGTGTCCTTCGGTCCAGACCTGGCTGGACACTCTGATGTGGATGGTCCATGGAACTGACCCACTTTCCACTCAGGACAGCTCTGCCTGGCGAGAAAGTTCACTCATTCGTTGACTCACTGTCCACCCTCCACCCAGCCATTCACAGATACTTTCATCATGTAACAATATGTAGCAATTCCCTCATATTCTTCATCCACTTCTTCACTCACCTGTGAAGGGAAAGTGAAAGTGTTAGTTGCTCTGTTGTTTCCAGCTCTGTAGCCCGGGCCACGGACTGTAGCCCACCAGGCTCCTCTGTCCATGGGATTCTCCAGACAAGAATACTGGAGTGGGTTGCCATGCCCTCCTCCAGGGGATCTTCCTGACCCAGGGATCGAACCTGAGTCTCTTACATCTCTTGCATTGGCAGGCAGGTTCTTTACCAGGCAGATTCTTTACCACTAGTGCCACCTGGGAAGCCTGTGCTTTCCCAAATATTTACAACTGGGACCACCCCCCGCCCTGCATGCCCCGCCCCTGGAGCATCTGGAGGCTAGGGGAAGGGAGAGGGAGAGAGAAGGACAGAATGACAGATGGACACATACACACAGACACAAGAGGCTCAGAGAAGCATATCAACACCCTTGAAGAAGTAAAGACAGAGACAGTGACAGAGAGGGGGCTTCCCAGGTGGTGCAGGGGTAAAGAACGTGCCTGCCAATGCAGGAGACGTAAGAGACGCAGGTTCATCCCGGGGTTGGGAAGATCCCCTGGAGAAGGAAATGGCAACCGACTCCAGTACTCTTGCCTGGGAAACCCCAAGGACAGAGGAGCCTGGCGGGCTACACTCCACGGGGTCGCACAGAGTCAGAGACCACTGAGCATGCAGGCATGGAGAGAGAGTGGACTGAAGGCAGAGGCAGACAGAGAAGGAAGAAGCCAAGTTCAGAGAGAAAGAAGAGGGAAAAACAGGAAGAACCTCTCAGGAGGTTTAGAAAAAGGCAGGAAGCCCAGCTGAGACTGGGAAGCTGTGAAATGTCAGGTCTGAGAAAGGCCAGGAACAGCCGTTTTGCACTTCTTCCAGCTCAGGGGTGTGGTTTTCGGGAAGTCCATGGCTCCTTCTGGGCCTCAGTCTTCTTGTCTGTAAATTGGCACACGGATCATCCTCCCCAAGCCCATTTCATCCAGTTCAATCCCCCAAGTTTCTCCTGAAAGCCGTTTCATGCCAAGTCCTCAGCCAGGCACCGGGAATGCACTAGTCAGCCAAAAGGTCACGAGGTCCTGCGAAACCCTAGTCCCACCTAGGGGCATGGCGTCCCCTATTCTACTGGCTCTCTGGCGGCTGTTATCCCGTCACCCTCTCTCATAAGCAGGGGTCCAGCCAGGGGACAAGAGACTCTGTAAGTGGGGCTGAGGCTGGCGGGGAGAAAGCGTGGTTCAGGGATCGAGTGGCTGCGGGCTGTGCCTGGGCTACCGTGCTCCTGGAAACGCGCTCTTTTGCTTCCTGGACGGGTGACTTGGGAAAGTCCCTTCTCGTGTTTGGGTCTCGATTTCTGACCTCCCTGGCGGGCCTGAGCTTTTCTCGGGAGGACTGGTCGATGGAGAGGGAGCACATCGCCTCCTGGCTGCTCAGATGTCCCCGATGGTCCGTAAGAGGCGTCTCCCCTGGGCCCAATCACGGGTCATCTGCTCTGGCCTCTTTTGGAAGCTTCCTGGGAGAACCAGTCAGACATGACTGACTTACACCTGGGAGCACTTGAGAGTTTCCTAAGCTCCTGGCTCCCATCTGAGCCCTGCCGTTGTCCTGCAAGGGATGGGGCGGGGGGAGTCCTCTGTGGTTCCCACCGTCAGATGCACACCAGCAGAGGCTCAGCGAGGCCAAGGACGCTCCAAGGTCATGGGCCGGGACCGAGACCCAAACCTGGTGCTCTGATTAATCAACCGAGCCATGGGCTTCTGCCTCCACCTCCACCCTCCTTGGGGTCTGAGAATCCCCCTGCCCCAGGGCACCTGATGCCGCTGTCCCTGGAGATCCTGCCCTTTCATCAGCAACCAGGTTAAGTCACCTGTATTCCAACCACAGCTTGGGGAGCGGACCTCTCCCCGTCAGGAGGACATGGGGATTTTCTCAGAACATTGGCATTCGTTCCGTGTTCCTTTCTATTTCCTCAATTAGAAATGCTTAATTTAATGGAATACTCAGAGCCCCAGAGGAGGAACAAGCCTGGGATGACTAATACAATATTTATGCGCTGGGAGAGCTGAGTTCCCCCATCCCCTGCCTCCCTGCTCCTTCGTGGGGCTTGCTCCCTCCTGCGCCTCCCTGGGTAGTTGAGTCCTTGCCTGGAAGCAGCAGCCTGGGGGAGCCCGAGCAGCGAGCTGAGGCCTCACCTGTGATGCCTGGAGCCGGCTGTCAGTTTTCCTCCTCACCGGGGACGTGGTCCTGATTCTGCACCACAGAACCAGCTGGTGTCAGTCCTAGACGGCCTGATGTCCATGCCCGACCTTCACCTTTCACCCATGAGGCCCTGAGAGGGGAGGTATGTGTTTAGGTAGTCGCCTACCTGCAAAGGGACTGCTGTGGGTTCAAGGGCTTTCCAAGTGGCTCAGTGGTAAAGAGCCTGCCTGCCAATGCAGGAGATGCAGGTTTGATTCCTGGGTCAGGAAGATCCCCTGGAGGAGAAAATGGCAACGCGCTCCAGTTTTCTTGCCTGGGCAATCCCATGGACTGAGGAGCCTGGTGGGCTACAGTCCATGAGGTTGAAAAAGAGTGGGACATGAACAGGTATGTGTGTGCACACACACGTGGGCTCAGGGGTATACTCCAACACTTGTAACTCTAGTACTGGTGAACACAGCCTCATTTGGAAAGAGAGTCTTTGCAGATGTAATTAGGTAAGACGAGGTCACACTATCAGGGTAAATCCAGTAACTGGTGTCTTTATAAGAAGCCATGTGTGCGCGTGCTGAGTCACTTCAGTCATCTCCGACTCTCTGCGACCCTGTGGACTGTAGCCCACCAGGTCCATGGGATTCTCCAGGCAAGTATACTGGAGTGGGTTGCCATTTCCTCCTCCGGTGGGTCTTCCCAAACTGGGGATCAAACCCAAGTCTGTTTTGTTTTCGGCACTGGCAGGCATAAGAATTCATAGGAAGCCACCGACACACAGAGAGGGGACCAGGTGAAGACAGCGATGCTGCCGTAAGCCAAGGCACACCGGGAGCCTCCAGAGACGAGAAGAGGCAGGAAGCATACCGCCCTGGAATCTTCAGACAGAGCATGGCCCTCCTGACCCTTGATCTTATTATTATTATTATTATTTTTCATAAAAAATTTTTTTTGGCCATGCCATGTGGGATCTTAGTTCCCCGATCAGGGACTGAGACTGGGCCCCGGCAGTGAGTTGGACTGCCAGGGAAGTCCCCTGGTACCTTGGTCTTAGACTTCTGGCCTCTAGAGTTGTGAGAGAATAAGTTTCTGTTGTCTTTAGGTGCCCAGTTTCAGGTCCTTTGTCATGGTGGTCTTGGGAAATGAATACCGGCCCTATGACCAGGGTTGTTCTAAAAAATCAGAATAGGGATTTCCCTGGTGGTCCAGTGGCTAAGACTCTGCACTTCCAATGCAGGGGGGCTGGGATTCCATCTCAGGTTGCGGAACTAGATCCCACGTGCTGCAACTAGAGATTTACATGCTGCAGCTAAGGTCTGGTGTAGCCAAATCCGTACTTTAAAAAACACATCAGGATAGTAAGCGCAGCTACACTAGTAAGTGCTTGTCACGTGCTGAGCGCACTTTCTCTTCTTCTGTCTAAAGACACCTGTGAGGCACGTGCTGGTTTTCTCTCTTCCGTGATGAGCAGACTGAAGCTAAAGTGAAGTTGCTCAGTCGTGTCCGACTCTTTCTGACCCCATGGACTGTGGCCCACCAGGCTCCTCTGTCCATGGAATTCTCCAGGCAAGAATACTGGAGTGGGTAGCCATTTCCTTCTCCGGGGGATCTTCCTGACCCAGGGATCGAACCCAGGTCTTCCACGTTGCAGCAGATTCTTTACCATCTGAGCCACCAGGGTAGTTAGACTGAGGCTTCCAGAGGGGAAATGATGGCTCAAGCGTGCACCTCTGGTTGAGAGGTGGGTCTGGGACATGGGTGGAGGCTGGCTGACCAGCTGCCTGTTTCTTTGTTGCTTCATAACACATCACCCCAAAAGCAGCATCTAAAACCAGCAGCCATCATTTTTTTTTAATCTCTTGTGGTCTTTGAGCAGGGGCTACACTCTAGTCTCAGGCTTAGTTGCCCTTTGGCATGTGGGATCTTCCTGGACCAAGGATCAAACCTGTGTCTCCTGCATCAGCAGGTGAATTCTTAACTGCTGGGCTGCCAGGGAAGTTTCTATTTTTTAAAATTAACACAATTTCATTTATTTTATTATTGTTTTTTGGCCGCACTACACCACTTGTGGAATCTTAGTTCCCCGACTGAGGATTGAACCTGGGCCCTCTGCAGTGGGAACATGACGTGCTAACCACTGGACAACCAAGGAAGTCTAATTTGCTTTCTTAATCTCACTGCTTCACTGTTTCTGCTTGCAAGATCTCAGGCACCCCCATTCCCCGCCGTGCCCTGCTCCAGTCCCCAGCTAAGCCCAGTGACTGATCTGAGTCCTTAGCAAGAATGAGGGCTAGAGGGAGAGGCAGAGGCCAGACTGTGGAAGCCACAGAGAGGAGCCCAGAGGTCATGGGGGCGGTTTTTAAGAAATTGCGGTCCAATATCTACGGAGTAAAGTTTAAACATTTTAAAACACACAATTCAGGGGCATTTAGCATCTTCACAATGTTAAACAAGCATCACCATCTCGTTCTAGAACATTATCATCACTCCAAAAGGAAATGCTGTACTAAATGGGGATTTTTCTGGAGGAGATGATACTTTTATTTTTTATATTTCAGCTGAGTCGTGGGGCATATGGGAACTCTGTTCCCTGGCCAGGGATTGAACCCGTGCTCCCTGCATTGGGAATGTAGAGTCTTCACCCCTGAACCTCCAGGGAAGTCCCAGAGGCGACACTTTCAGGCTCGAGAAGGATCTCTCTGCTCATTGCGTGGGTGATGGGCCAGAGTGGGTGGTGGTGAAGCTGCAGGGATCAAGGCCAGCAGAAAGGCTGGTCGGTGCAGGGAGCGTGGGGGCTCAGGTGGGGCAGAGGTGATGCGAAGGCAAGAAGAATTCAGAGCTGGCGTTTAGGTGATGGGGTTACTGAAGTGGGTGGGAACCCGATGTGCCCAGGTGATAACAGTTTCCCAGGTGGGATAGTAATCAGAGTGGAACTGGCATTTCCAGAACTGGAAAATGCTGGAAGGCCAGCCGACTGGTGATGCTGGAGGAGGGGTGCAAAGTATGACTTTGCTCTGGAGGAAACTGAGACCTCAGGGAATGTCCAAGTGGACCCACCCAGGAGGCAGCTGGGAATCCTTTTTTTTTTTTTTTTAAATTATGCATTGCTTTGAAAGGGCTTCCCAGGTGGTGCAGTAGCTAAGACACTGAGCTCCCAAAGCTAGGGGGCCCAGGTTCAACCCCTGGTCAGGAAACTAGATCCCACATGCCACAAGTAAGAGTTTGCATGGCACAGCTAAAGATCCCGTGTGCCGCAAGTAAGACCTGGAGCAGCCAAATAAATAATAAATATTTTTTTAAGAAAGAGCCCACCTGCCAATGCAGGAGATGCAAGAGATGAGGATTCGAACCCTGGGTCAGGAAGATCCCCTAGCAACCCACTCCAGCATTCTTGCAGGGAGAATCCCATGGACAGAGCAGCCTGGTGGGCTACAGTCCATGGGGTCTCAGAGTCAGACATGACAGCAGACACACGTGCATATTGCTTTCCAGATTATTATTATTTTTGGCTGTGTTGTGCTGCCTGTGGAATCTTTGTTCCCCGACCAGGGACTACCATCCTCCCCGCACTTGGAGTGCAGAGTCCCAACCACTGGATTGCCAGGGAATTCCTGGGAATACTTCTCAGCACAGAGGGTCAGATCGGCTGGGACTTCCCAGCCTCAGCCCTAGTGATGTCTGAGGTCAGGTCACTGTGTGTTGTGGGGGCCACCCTGTGCATTGATGGGGTGCCCAATCTCTAGACTCTACCCAATTCAGTTCAGTTCAGTTGCTCAGTCGTGTCCGACTCTTTGCAATCCCATGGACTGCAGCACACCAGGCTTCCCTGTCCATCACCAACTCCTGGAGTTTACTCAAACTCATGTCCATTGAGTCGGTGATGCCATCCAACCATCTCATCCTCTGTTGCCATCCCCTTCAATTTTTCCCAGCATCAGGGTCTTTTCAAATGAGTCAGCTCTTTGCATCAAGTGGCCAAAGTATTGGAGTTTCAGCTTCAACATCAGTCCTTCCAATCAATATTCAGTACTGATTTCCTTTAGGATGGACTGGTTGGATCTCCTTGCAGTCCAAGGGACTCTCAAGAGTCTTCTCCAACACTACAGTTCAAAAGCATCAATTCTTTGGCACTCAGCTTTCTTTATAGTCCAACTCTGACATCCATACATGGCTATTGGAAAAACCATCGCTTTGACTAGATGGACTTTTGTTGGCAAAGTAATGTCACTGCCTTTTAATATGGTGTCTAGGACTCTACCCAGGAGATGTCAATTACACCCCTTTCTCAGGCATGACGATCACAAATGTCTCCAGACATTGCCAGATGTCCCCTGGGGGTGGGGGGCACAGTTGCTCCTGGTGAGAACTGCTCTGTCCAGTGCTTTGGAGAGTCTGTATCTAGAAGGTGGTGTAAACCTCTGGACTCCTTGAGATGCTCAGAGGGTCAGTGTGGTGTGAGAGCAGAGAGGCCCGCTGTGTCTGTGCCCCAGCTCCAATGGGGCACAACCAGCAGAGACCACCAGACTCATCAAGAAGGAGGGACTTGGGGCGGGGGGGGAAGGAAGGAGGGACAAGCCCAGAAGGCGGCAGATCAGGGTGTGGTCTGCTACCCCCATCTCCCTCTGTTCACCTGCTGTGAGCATCACCTTTCTGCTTGGACTCTGTGGCCAGGGAGGGACCACAGAGTGTGATGGGCCAACGGCTTAAGCCTCTCATGTCTCCACTTCCTCAGCCCTAAGACAGGGCTCCCAGCAGTACCTGCTTTCGAGATAGCTGTGGCGATTACACGCGTCTCCGCCGCACAGAGCTTCAGACCGGGCTTCTCATTTGAAAGTGTAAACCAGGGCTGCTGTTGTTAGTATTCTGCTCGTTTCCAGACCTCGGACTTTGCCTTAGTTCACGGGTTTAATTAACTCCATGATTCATACATTCAGCAAATATGTCCAGGAGCCTTACTCCGCGCTCCCCCTGGGGGAGGAGCAGTGAGCAGGAGGCAGGCAGATCCCGGCCTGCTGAAAGCCTGGGCTTGGGGCGGGCTGGGGGAGACAGATATTAATCAAATGTCACACACGTAATTACAGATGGAGACAAGTGCTGTGATGAAGGGCAAGAGAGGGGGGATGCAGACTCCTCGGTTCAGCTGCGGGCAGCTTCTGCAGGCAACTCAGCAACAGCTGTTTGCAGGGCCTGACCCTCCACCAAGGGAGCCAGTCAAGGATGGAAAGCCTCTCCAATGCATCTTTCATTGTCCTGGAGAAAGGATTCCTGTGAAGCAGTCTTAGGGCCTGCTATTTCTATTGAAGGGGGCTTCAGTCTCTTCAAGCTCAGCTTTGGATTGAAACACCAAGTTCTCAAAATGTGGATGAAAATGTAGAGAAACAGGGGCAGTGTTAAAGCTGTTCCTTAAGCCTCCTGGCTTTTCTGGAGAAAACCACCTGCTTGTTGGGGTTGATTTTAGTATAGATGGTGGGGACAGGGGACACATACACATACACACATCTTCCATAAAGCGCCATCCTGGCAGGGGGGTACCACCTGGCATGATGGAAAATACTCCTGGTTAAAGGCTGGGAGGTTTGGACCCTGGTTCAGGCTCGACCTCCAAACCGGAAGGATGACCTGGAGTTCAGGCCATTCCCCTCCTGGACGCTAAGCCTCCAATCACTTCTGCTCTAGAGTCCAGGTCTCAGGGTCAAGACCAGGGTGAGGAGAGTGAGGCTGGCGGAGGTGCTGAGTTAGATCCTGTCTTCATTTAAAGATGTTGCTATTTGGTTCACCATGGGTGTTTGGAAGCCTAAAAAAGCAGTGCATCCAATGTTCATTGCAGCATAGCCAAGACATGGAAGCAACCTAAATGTCCATTGACAGAGGAAAGGATAAGGAAGATATGGTACATATATACAATGGAATATCACTCAGCCATTAAAAAGAATGAAATGATGTCATTTGCAGCAACATGGATGGACTTAGATATTGTCCCAGTAGTGAAGTAAGTCAGACAGAGAAGGAGAAATATCATATGACATCCCTTAAAAGTGGAATCTCAAAAGAAATGAGACAATTGAACTTACAAAACAGAAAGAGGCTCATAAACAGAGAATGAACTTACGGGGGAAGTTCAGATGGGGGAAGGAGGTAGTTAGGGAGGACATGTCCACACTGTTATATTTAAAATGGATAACCAACAAGGACCTGCTGTGTAGCACAGGGAATTCTGCTCAATGTTCTGTGCCAGTCTGGATGGAAGGGAGTGTCGGGGAGAATGGATACATGCATCTGTATGGCTGAGTCCCTTTGCTGTCTACCTGAAACTATCACAGCATTGTGAATTGGCTATAGTCCTATAAAAATAAAAAGTTTAAAGTTGTTTTAAGAAAAGCAGGACACTGCTGCGTTGTTTATCCAGATGAGCGAGTTGTTGAGGTGGTCTTAGATTTTGCACCCAGGGCCAGTGGCTCGCTGCCTCACCCTAGTTCTGATCCTTGTGGGCTCCTGCTGGACCTACCCTTTATTTTGAGGGTATTTGGGTTGAAATGTTCTTCCTATTTGTAGAGCATCTTATGGCTTCCAAACTTGCTCACTTCTGAGATCTCGTTTGAGATTTTGGGTGTCCCAGAAAATACCCAAGATGGGGGGTGTTGTTCACCCATTCACAGAGGAAGAAACTTTTCCAGAGAAAAAAATTAGTGTGTTCAAGGTCACAAACTAGGGTCTAGGGTCAGATCCAAGTTCAAGGGGATTTTTCTGCTCCATTCCCTGGACAGCTTGACAGGTACAGTTGAATGGGTCTCGTCAGATGACCTTAAGAATTTATTATTACTTTTTTCTTCATAACAATAGTATGTGTTCATTATAGAAAATTTGAAAAATACACATAAGCAACAGAAAGTGAATAAAAGCCTCCTATAGTTCACCACACAGTGATGACATCTATTAATATTTTGATACATTTCTTTAAAAAAATCTTTATTAAATTTTTAAATAATATTGCTTCTGTCATTTATGTTCTACTTTTTGGCACCTTTGAGTAAATAAATAAAAGATGCCCCCTCCAGGTAGGGGTGAATGGCTTAGCACATGGAACCAGAAAACACCCTTTTACAAACCAGCCCAGCAGCAGGGCACCGTCTGATGAGCGGGTGCAATTTGGATTTCTTCCCCACCTTGGTTCCTTGGGGAGGGGGAAGGTGCTTTTGTGCAGTGCTCACCCTGCCCCACCGTAAGTGTTGGCCCTGAGAACAAAAGCATTCTCAAACAATGTACGTATTTCTGAAGAAATTAGCATTAGTCAAAAATGTATGCAAATTACAAAACTACTGTTGAGATAAGTACGGCAATGAACCTAAACACGTTGACTCCAGAATTCTTTTTAAAATCTCTTTTCGAAATGAGTTGTCCGTTCTGTCGCCTTGGTATCTAGCAGAATGCTTGACAGAGAGGAAATGCTCTGTGTCTGTAAAATTGAATGGAAGTGTACACACAGTGTGGTGGCTCTACACTATGTCTGCAGAGTCTCTGAAAGTGTGAAACCTAATTCCTTTTCTCTTAAAAAAAAAAGTTTTGGCTGCTGTGCTGGGTCTTAATTGCAGTGCTCGGGCTTTCTCCAGCTGTGATGTGGGCTTAGTTGCTCGGCAGCAGGTAGGGTCTTAGCTTCCTGACCAGGGATCAAACGTTGATCCCCAGCACTGGAAGGTGGATGCTTAAGCACTGGCCCACCAGGGAGTCCCCCTCTTCTCTTAAATATGGGCGAGCCTCGTGACTTGCTCTCAACCAACAGGCAGTAGAAGAACTGTTGCACGACTGCTGAGGCTCGGTCATAAAAGACAGTGCAGTTTCTGCCCGGTTTTCCCCTTTCCTGGCTTCTCTCTGCCCTTGAAACTGAGCTGCCGTGTTGTGAGGAAGCCCAGGCAGCCACGTGGAGGGACCATCTGCAGTGTGCCAGCTCTGGTCCCTGCTGTGGTCGCATCGACCCCTGGACTGTGTGATGGAGTGACCATTCAGAGGATTCCAAATCCCATCCTCCGAGCTCTACCACCCGCTGAGGCTGAGTGGAGCAGTGACTAGTTCTCTGCCCCCAGCCCTTCCAACTTGTAGATTCACGGGCAAAACAAACGTGGTTGTGGTGATAGATCACTCTGTTTCGGGGTGGTGTTTCAGGCAGCACTAGATACGTAGAACAGTCGTGGCCCTGCTCAGTCACTCAGCTGTGTATGACTCTTTGGGACCCCATGGACTGTAGCCCACCAGGCTCCTCTGTCCATGGGATTGTCTGGGCAAGGATACTGGAGTGGGTTGCTATTTCCTCCAGGGGATCTTCCTGATCCAGGGGTCAAACCCATGTCTCCCTTGTCTCCTGCACTGCAGATGGATGCTTCACTGCTGAGCCACTGGGGAGGCCACATAGAACAGCACTCTGTGGAGCACTGTGTTTATGGCAGAGACCGTTAGTGCCCACTCGTCTCCTTTTGGCTGTCACCATTTCCTTCTGGACCCATGGTTTTCTGTATCTAGTATCCATGACCCTCTCTTTGTCCTCAGACGTCTGCTTGCCTAATATCTGGATTAGGCTGTAAGCATAGGGGAATTAGGATCCCTGGGAGCATCTCTCAACCTACAACAGGGTGGAGCTTGTAGATACTCCAGCTTCCTTGCCTTTAGATGGGACATCTTCGATTTGTCTAATGACAGAAAGATATCGATGGAACCGCCAGAGAGGCAACTGCAAAAAAGTGTTCTCAGAAGAGAAAGATGAAACTAGGGTACTAACTTTTATTTTTTTATTTTTAAAGAAATATTTATTTATTTGGTCTTTGGCTGTGCCAGGTCTAATTGCACAACAGGGCATCTTGGATCTTTCCTTGTGGCATGCGGGTTCTTTTAGTGGGAACACGTGGAATCTAGTTCCCTGACCAGGGACTGAACCCAGGCCCCCTGAACTGGGAGCACAGAGTCTTAGCCACTGGACCACCAAGGAAGTCGCTAGAGTAGTAACTTGTAAATTTGATTAGCAAAGTGCTGTCCTGTTTGCAAATCCCTTTCCTGCCTTTGTCTTATCATCTGCTTGGAGCACATCTGTAGGTCTAGAACAAGTTATTTCTGTCTCCAAGAGAGGTAACCACTTGTTGGCAAGTAGTGATGCGACTATGTGAATCCCCACTTCCCGATTCTTTAAACTCAACAGCCTCTGTAGTGGTCCTGAATGAGTTCTCTGGCTGCAAGTACCCACAGAAGGAACCACCTGTTGCTGGATTTTCCCAGCACACCAATTTCAAAGTATTATGAAATGATGCCTATTAAATCATAAGTCTTGGCTGGGAATGTGGAATCGGTGAGCCAAAGTCCTGGGGTCAGCTTAGTGCTCCTCAGGCCAGAAGGAGGCCCCAGCTGTGGTCAGTAGTTCCCCAGCCTCCTGGCATTTTGGTCACGGCCTCTCAGCCCAGCAAAGGGCCAGCAACAGAGGAGACGATGAGAAGACGGAAGAAAACCTGGTGGGAGGCAGGAAGCTTGGCTGGATTAGCGAGCGACCAGAGCTAAGTCATCAAAGGGCCCGGATGAAACGATGGAGATCAGTCAGGGAGCGTGAAACACAGGCAGCGTTAAGTGATGAGAGAGGAGAGGGAGGGATCAGAGGCTCTTTGGACTTGCAGCGAAGCTGGCTGAGAGCTATGTCAGCCTTGACTCGGGGCTGCAGAGAGGGCAGGGACTGGTGTCCACCCAGCGAGGATTCCCCTTCAAGTCTCAGAGTTGGAGAATGCCAGAGAAGCCTGGTGCAACGGCCACTGTCTTTTGCTGGGGCTTTTACTTTGTATTTTTAAATAATTATAGGTTCACAGGAAGTTGCAAAAATAGTGCACAGAGTCTCATGAACCCCAGGGGTGACACCCTGTTATGGGGGTGCAATGTTAAGCTTGGGAAGTTGACAAGAGGGAGTACAGACTTCATTTCTGCGCTTGTGTGTGTGTGTGTGTGTGAAAGTGTTAATCACGCAGTCCTGTCCAACTCTTTGTGACTCCATGGACTGTAGCACACCAGGCTCCTCTATCCATGGAATTCTCCAGGTAAGGATACCAGAGTAGGTTGCCATTCCCTTCTCTAAGGGATCTTTCTGATCCAGAGATTGAACCCGGGTCTCCTGCATAGGAGGCAGATTCTTTACTGTCTGAGCCACCAGGGAAGCCTCTGATGTATAGTTCTATGCAGTTTCCTCCTCCATATAGATTCCTGCACCCCCACTATAATTAAGATGCAGAACTTTCCCCCGGTCACAAACAAACGGCCTTGTGCTACATTTTTCAAGTTGCATATCCACCACTGCCCCATGTTGGTCACATTTTCCATCACCAGAATTTTGTCATTTAGGGACGATGACATGAGTGGAGTCTTATGTGGCTGTGCCGGGTCTTATTTGTGGCACATGGGATCTTCAGTTGCAGCAAGTGGGATCTTGTTCCCAGATCAGGATGGAACCTGGGCCCCCTGCTTTGGGAGCTTGGAGTCTTAACCTCTGGACCACCGGGGAAGTCCCCATCCATTCTTAACATGAGCAAAAATTGACATTTTTTTATTTTTAAATTTATGAGGTGCTTTATTTAACACTGGCCCCTCTTCTATGTAAAATGTAAATATTTTACATTGTCATATCTGTTGCAGGAAGGGGGACCCCTTCCAGGGCCTGAAATTGGGCTCTTGTCTAACATTCGGAAATGAATCGTCTGAGGAGATACATGTGCTGACAAAGAGATTTTATTGGGAAAGGGCAGCTGGGTGGAGAGCAGTAGGGTAAGGGAACCCAGGAGAACTCTGCCGCGTGGCTCGTAGTCTCGGGTTTTATGGTGATGGGATTAGTTTCCGGGTGGTCTTTGGCCAATCATTCTAATTCAGAGTCTTTCCTGGTGGCACACGCATCGCTCAGCCAAGATGGATGCTATTGAGAGGGATTCTGGGAAGTGGACGGACACGCAGTGTTTCCTTTTGACCTTTCCCTAACTCTTCCGGTTGGTGGTGGCTAATTAGTTCCGGATTCCTTATCAGGATCTCCTGCCATAAAACAACTCATGCAAATAGTTACTATGGTGTCTGGTTAGGGTGGGTGGTTTCAATCAGTGTGCTTCCCCTAACATATTCGTTAATTAAAATAAAGCTACCATCATCCATACATGTGTGTACATGCTTTGCAAACATATCGATGCAGTGAATCTTAGCTAACTTCCCTCTGGCTGGGGAGAAGAGTCAAAAATGCGTGTAAGATTTCATCTCTGCTGAGAAAAATTGGCTCTTAAAGGTGAAAAAATTCATGGCTTTTGACTCTCCAAAGAACTATAGTCCATAAATGTACAGCATATCTGTGCTATTAAAATTTCACAGGTGGGGTAGCAATTAAGAAAAGAAGTTTAAAAGACTCTTTAGGGGAGGTGATGGTGAATAAAAGGTCATGAAAAGCTGCTGTGGATCTTCTTGCGCCCGAAGGGCTGGCATTTGGGAATTGCTGACTTCAACTGCGGAATGCCATAAAGTGTCACCTGGAACTTGAGACGTGTGTGTCATAACTGTCATCAGCATCTGCTGTGGGCCAGACTACCAAGTCCTTCAGACCCACCATCTTTCTCTGAGAGGCAGATGTTCACGTTGCAACATCTTATAAATGAGGAAGTGGAGGGGTGGAGCGGTGAGGCGCTTAGACCCTCAGGATCTTGCTGTTGCTAAGCGCTGAAGCTTGGATCAAACTTGGGGACATCTGACCTTACTGGAAGATCAGGGTTAAAATGGCAACCCACCCCAGTATTGTTTCCTGGAGAAACCCATGGACAGAGGAACTTGGTGGGCGCCACAGTCTATGGGGTTGCAGGGTTGGACATGACTGAGCACGCACACAGATGCAGTTATATGCAGGGCTTTCTGGGAGGTCTTGCTTACAGCATCTCTGAGAGTGTGAAGTGTGCATTTCCCATTCTCATGAAATTTAAGAAGCCTCGCCAAATGCTCAGGCCGGAGTCTCATTCCTGGGATTCCAGTCACCAAGCCTGGAATCACTTCCATGGCCCCAGCAAGGCAGGATGTTGGAGGTCAAAAGAGCAAGCCTCACTCCCATCAAAGGAATGATGGGCATCCCATACCTAGCAGTTAAGAGGGGATTCTCAGCTGTGAATATGCCCCTAGCTTCCTGTTGAAAATTTACCCTGCTAATTAAATAACCATGACTGTGGCCTGGGGCTCCATGTAGCTTCACTCAAGACCCTAAGAAGACAATGGGAAAGCCTGGGGAGACAATGACCCCACCCTTTCTGATCTGGAATGAAAGCTTGGCTTTAAGGACAATGGAAATGCCCTTAAGGACAAGGAAAGTTGCGCTGGATGCCGGATTCATCTAGAGTTCTAGTTCTGTTTCCTTAAAGAAACCCTGGTTGACTCATCTTATTCATCCTTATTCTTCATCCTCCACACAGCTGCTAAGATGGTGCTTTTAATTCACTGATCATACATGTCTCAGCTCAAAAATTCCTAGAGGGCTTCCCCTTGCCTACAGTCATTTTTGCCATCCCTGAGGCCACATGATCCTTTAACATAAATTATAAAGAAGGGCCCGAGAACACATGTGTACAGCCACCATTGTACATAGTCTGGAAAAATACCCTTATGGGTCTTACAATTATAACTCTTTTCATGAAATGCTTTTTTAGAGACACCACCCCTCACACCCCTAAGGGCTTTCCTGGTGGCTCAGATGGTAAAGAATCTGCCTGCAATGCAGGTTCCACCCCCGAGTTGGGAAGATTCCCTGCAGAAGAGAATGGCTCCCTGCTCCAGTATTCTTGCATGGTGAATTCCATGGACAGAGGAGACGGGCACGTTACAGTCCATGGGGTCGCAAAGAATCAGACATGTCTTAGCAACTAACATTTTTCTCCAGGGTTCAGTTGGCTGTGGCTTTCCTTTGGCTCCTCCTCCAACCAGATGAAAACAAGAAAATGTTATTTATTCGGAGCTTGACAAAACACAAGTGATGGTGGCTGACTCCCTTGTGTTTTGGCAGAGGCTCAAAGGCAGGCAGAGGAGTGGGAAAGCTTTGTAGGAGAAAAAGAGGGAGAAAAAGGAGAAGACTTCAGATGTGCCCTGGTTGGAGGCTGTTGGCATGGGGAGGTTGGGGATGAGCCACTTGGAAGTGAGGCACTGGGACTTCTCTGGTTGTCCAGCAGCTAAGACTCCAGGCTCCCAATGCAGCGAGCCTGGGGTTCAATTGTTGTAGTCACGAGTTCCGGGAAACAAACTCACTCAGAAGGACAATACAGATAGTGGAGTGCAGTTTATTATACCTGCCAGTCTCCTCTTAGCAAGGACCCCGACCAGTTTTTGTGAAAACCTTACATACCTTAAGTGTATGAGCCCAAACCCAGGAAATCAGGAGTTTGAAAATTTTAAGAAGATAAAACTATGTAAAAAATCCATGAAACCATAGACAGGCTGATAATAAAGTAGAAGAGAAATAATGTAATTAAATGGTCCCAGGACCAGTGGCATCAGAATCACCTGGGAATTTCTTAAAAATGCTCATTTTCAGGCCCCAGTCCACTGAACTAGGAACTCTGGCATGGGCCCAGCAATCTGTACTTTAAAAAATTAATTAATTAATTTTCTATATTAAATTAAAAACAAACATTTAACTTTTTATTTTGTATTGGGGTATAGCTATTTGGGCTTCCCTGGTGGCTCAGTTGGTAAAAGAATCTGCCTCTAATGCAGGAGACCTGGGTTCAATCCCTGGGTTGCAAAGATCCCATAGAGAAGGGAATGACAACCCACTCCAGCATTCTTGCCGGGAGAACCCTGTGGACAGAGGAGCCTGGAGGGCTACAGTCTGTGGGGTCACAAAGAGTTGGACTGAACTGAATGACTAACACTTTATTTTCTTTTGCTTGTTGCAGAGTGTGGGCTCTAGGCCTCCAGGGCTTAAGGTAGCTGTGGTGCATGGGCTTAGTTGCCCCGAGTCTTATGGGATCTTCCTGGACCAGGGATTGAACCCGTGTCCCCTGCATTGGCAGGCAGATTCTTAACCACTGGACCACCAGGGAAGTTTGGGCTCTCTGTGTTTTAACCAGTTCTATGGTGATGCTGATGAGCAGGAAAGTTGGAGGACCACTGATTTAGATGAACACCTCAGAGTGCAATTTGACAACAGATTATCCATAAAGAACATGAAAGAAAGCGGAAAGCAATTATAAAGAAGAGAAAAGGTGCAGAACGGGCCTAATTAAATAAAAGAGAGAAGCATCTGATAAAAGCAGTCCACAAGTGGGTACCACGTAGAAAGACATAACGCAGAGATCATAGTACTTCAGTGTTGAGTCTCACCGTGTAAGATGCTGGGGAGAAGAGTTACCGAGTAGAATAGACCCAGTCATATTTTATTTATAGCTACGAGGAGAACAGCGTATGTTTTGCTGGGTACAGCTATTTTTCAAACGTCTGTAGATTTGATTGGGCTGATCAAAGTACAAATTAATTTAAATGCATCACTGAGCTTACCATAACTTTTGCTGTGATATGTTTTCTCAGATAATTTGCAATGAAACTACTGCCGTGAAATTTCTGAACATTGAAACAGGATCCCGGTATGCAAAACAGTTATTATAGGCCAGTGGCCCGTAGGATAGAATCTAAATTTAGCAACAGGGTCTGCCTCTGTGTATTTCATGATCTAGCCTTCCCTGTCTTAACAAGCTGGTTGTCTACTGACCCCTCCATCCCGTATGGGGTCCTCCTGTAATATCACTGCACTCTCTTGAAGTAAACTGATGAACTCCTATGTGTCCATTAAGACCCCACTCAACACCAACCCCTCCAGGAAGCCCCTCCCAACTTCCCCAGGAAGCCTCATATTTTGCTTTCTTTACTCCCATGGTACCCAGGACACGCCTTCATCATGTCAGATTCCTGCACTGTGCTGTAATCATGACTGCTTCCCAGGAGACAAAGAATTCCTTCAATGAGGAGATCTGTGTGTTTTTCCTCTTTATATGCACAGAAAATGAAAGTGTTAGCCACTGAGTCCTGTTCTACTCTTTATGACACCATGGACTGTAGACAGCTAGGCTCCTCTGTCCATGGAATTCTCCACTCAAGAATACTGGAGTGGGTTGCCACGACCTTCTCCAGAGTATCTTCCCAACCCAGGAATCGAAGCCAGGTCTCCTGCATTGCAGGTGGATTCTCTACCAGCATATGTTGTTGTTGCTGTTTAGTCGCTAAGTCATGTCAGACTCTTTGCAACCCCATGAACTCTAGCCTGCCAGGCTTCTCTGTCCATGGAATTCTCCAGGCAAGAACACTAGAGTGGGCTGACTTTTCCTTCTCCAGGGGATCTTACCAACCCAGGGATCAAACCCCCATGTGTCCTGCTTTGACAGTCAGAGTCTTTACCGCTGAGCCAACAGGGAAGCCCTTAGTGGGATATTTCTCAGTCATTAAAAAATGAAATAATGCCATTTTCAGCAGCATGGATGGACCTAGAGATTATCATATTAAGTGAAATACTTTAGATGAAGACATATACCATTGACATATACCACATGGCATCACTTATATGTGGAATCTACAGCACAACACAAATGAACATTGAAACAGAAACAGACTCACAGGCATAGAGAACAGATTGTGATTGCCAAGTTGGAGGAGGGTGGGGAGGGGTCAATTAGGAGTTTGGAGTTAGAAGATGCAAACTATTATATATAGGATGGACAAACAACAAGACCCTACTATATAGCACAGGGAACTATATTCAATATCCTGTAATAAACCAGAATGGAAAATAATATGAAAAACAATATATATTTACATATAACTGAATCCCTTTGCTATATAGCAGAAATTAACACAACACCACACAACATCACAAATCAACTATCCTTCAATAGAATAATTTAAAAAGATGCAGAAATGCAGGAGGACCCAACTTTGCTCTGTAGCTAGCCTCCACCAGCCCTAAATTCCTTTGCTCTGAGGCCAAGCGCTTTGAAAACGCTGAAGCCTGAATTGACATCAATTATGCTGAAAGGGGAGAAAATTAATTAAAAGTTTTCGAAGGGCTCTATTCTGTCTTCTCTATTTTCATGTTATCAGCAACACTGCTTTTTCTTCTGCCTGGGAGTTATTACAGTATAACATTTTCATGTTGCTTGTAGGGTAATTATGTCAAATATATGGGAGATGATAAGCGGCAGTTTGTATTATTCTGTGATTAATCTCCATACATTCTGGCATTTCAATCTGGCCTCAGAAGACAAGGTTTGCTCAACTCGGGTGTAGAAGGAGGAGAGAGTCGAGGAGGACTGGAGGGCTGAGACTGAGGTGGTTCTGTTGGGAAATATCCCAGTTTTCCCAAGCACCCACCCCCTGCCCACCCAGGTTTCAGACTTCATGCTCCAGCCAAGGCTTGTTCAGCTTAGTGCTTCTGAAAGCATGGTCTTCAAATGACCTTCATTAGACCCTATGGAATGCTTGTGTCTAAGGCACACTCCTGGTCCCCATTCCCCCAACCCAGGGAATCGGCATTTAAAAGACCCTGGCCCAGGAATCTGCATTTTCAGCTGCCCTGCTTTTCCCAAATCATTCTTGTATACTTAAGGTTTTCCAACAACTAATTCGGGACACAGTGAATTGATTCCATTTGTTGCTTTTTTAAAAAGTGAATTTAAAAAATTTATTTATTATTTTATTTCTTTCTGGCTGCTCTGAGTCTTGGTTGCTGCCAGCGGATTTATTCTAGTTGTGCTGAGTGGAGACCACTGTCCATTGCACTGTGGTGAGTTCTCTTGTTGCAGCTCATGAACTCTAGAGGGCCGGCTCCGTGGTTGTGGCGTACAGGCTTAATGGCCCGTGGTCACTTCCAAGACCAGGAATTGAACCTGTGTCCCCTGCATTGGCAGGCGGATTCTTAACCACTGGACCACTAGGGAAGTCTTTGACTCACTTCTTTGTAAACCCCAGATCAAATATGAAGGTTTTCCAAGATGGTGTAGACGGCAGGAGCCAAGTTTCGGATTAAAAGCTAGCTTGGATGGGGACGTCCCTGGTGGTCCAGTGGCTAGGACTCTGCGCTTTCAGTGCAGGGGGTCCAAGCTCTATCCCCGGGGTCAGGGAATTAGATCCCACACACCAGAGCTAAAGATAGCAAATGCCGCAACTAGAGACCCTCCAAATGCGTGTTAAGTTGCTTCAGTCGTGTCCAACTCTGTGCGACCGTATGGACTGTAGCCTGCAAGGCTCCTTTGTCCATGGGATTCTCCAGGCAAGAATACAGGAGTGGGTTGTCATGCCCTCCTCCAGAGGATCTTCCTGACCCAGGGATCGAACCCCTGTCTCCTGTGTCTCCTGCCTTACAGGTGTTTCTTTACTGCTGAGCCGCCAGGGAAGCCTAAAGCATGTCTTATAAGACTTCAAAAAAGAGAAGACAAAATATTAGTAGAGGTTCTGGATGAAAATTTGGGGGAGGGGTCCTCAAGTTGGAACAGAGTCTGGATCAGGGGCCCAGAGGTGCGGGGGGGTGGGAAGGGGTCGGCTTCCCACCCTCCTGGGACAAGGGATTCCCAGTCCCCAGGTGGAATCCTGCCAGGTTAACATTAGTAAACTCCAGTAACCCCTACCCTGACAGGCAAGAAATATTGTGGCCCATGTTGGGTTCTCTCTGATCTATGATTTATTGATGGAGAGTATGAAATTTTCATTAAAACAGACTGCTGTTTCTCATTCATTTGTCACATTTTTAATTTATATTTTAAAACATTAATAAAACTGACACACAATTTTTTTTTGAAATGTCAAGGATATTTCAGAGGTAGGACCAGAGTAGAACAGGGTTTCCTATTGCAGCAGAGGGAAGAATTGTTTCAAGAAACCATCTTCTGGTGACACTAAGTTTTCCCTCTCTGAACCCCACGCTCAGCTTAATAAGGTCTTGTGTCTCTTAAAGGATGGGATTGTTTACAAAGTCCTTTCATTTTCTTTACTTGAGATATTTTCTAGTATGGCCTGGGACGGTCTTGGTTTATGTTTGTGTTCTTGACATTACTGATAATGATCACTGTTCTTATTTGGGTGACAAATTATATGGCCTTCTGAGTCCAAGACTGCAAGGACTTTTGCACTAGACATAACTGGTTCAAGTTCTTGGTACACCACAGCACTTTTTTTCCCCCCGTGGAGTGTAAATTTTGCTTTTTAAATTTTTTTTATTGTTTTAAACTTTTCGTTTTGTATTGGACTATAGCCAGTGAACAATGTTTTGATAGTTTCAGGTGGGCAGCAAAAGGACTCAGCCATTAATGTGTTATTACCTGTATCCATTCTCCCCCTAAACTCACCTCTCATCTAGGCTGCCATATAGCATTGAGCAGAGTTTCCTGTGCTACACAGTAGGACCTTATTGATTAATCATTTTAAATAAAGCAGTGTGTATGTGTCCATCCCAGACCCCCCCTAACTGTCCCTTCCTCCCATCCTTCCCCTCCGGCAACCGTAAGTTCATTCTCTAAGTCTGTGAGTCTGTTTCTGTTTCATAGCTGGGCTCATTTGTGTCATCTTGTAGATTCCACGTGTGTGTGTGTGCATATAAGTGATACTATATGGTATTTGTCTTTCTCTGTCTGACTTACTTCACTCCGTCTGATAAGCTCTAAGTCTGTCTATGTTGCTGCAAATGGCATTATCTCATTCTTTTATATGGCTGAGTAATATTCCATGATTTGTTTGTATAATATCTTTATCCATTCATCTGTCACACTTTGGTATAATATCTTTATCCATTCACCTGTGGACACTTTATGTTCTTTATTCTATGTCTTGGTTATTGTAAAGACTGTGGCAATGAACACTGGAGCACAATACCTCTCTTTAGCCTGGATCCTCACTGGCAGAGAGGAGATAATAGTAACACTACTTTTATGTTATTAGGAGTTGAGATGAGTGAGATGGCTGGCACAGTGTTTGGCATACAGCAAGTGACTAATATATGATCACTGTCATCATAACTGTGGTCATTACTGTCATCAGACTCTGTAGAGGCCATTCAGTTTGTTGACCCTTTGGTTCATGCTCATCTCTCTTGCCAGACTGTCAGCACCAAGGGGGCAGGAACTGTGTCCCCTTTGCTTGTCAGGGTTCCCGGTACCCAGTGCAATGATGAGGCATCCCAAGTGGTCAGTGAGAAGTGGGTGAATTTAATACAATGGAATATGACTCAGCCATCAAAAAGAATGAAACAATGCCATTTACAGTGACATGAACAGACCTAGAGATTATCATACGAAATGAAGTAAGCCAGCCAGAGAAAGACAATATGTTATCACTGTATGTGGAATCTAAATAAAATGATGCCAATGAACTTTACACGCAAAACAGAAATGAAATGTGGTTACCAAAGGGGAAAGGGGAGAAGCATAAATTAGGACTTTGGGGTTAACATATCCACACTACATACATATAAAATAGATAACCGGTAAGGTCCTACTGTATAGCACCCCCAGCCTCATCCCATCCTCTTCTCCAGCCACGCCCTCACTTCCCTTCCCCTCCTCCCCAAGCATCCCACAAGGGAAAAGACTCCTGCTTCTTGTGTCTTCCAGATATTGTCCTTGAACCCTGGACCACCTGAGCAAAAATGCCCCAGGGACCTCAAACATTTGTTCACCTCCCTATATTGTTCACAGAGATGACAGCCAGATGGTGACAAAACCTCCAAGTTTAAAGAGAGTGGAAGTAACTGTGGAAAAAATAGCAACTCACAAATATTGTATTTTAGTAATCAATGTATTAATCTATCCAGGGATTAAATTCGTCAATAAATATTTATTGAGCCCTTCATTATATTCTAGGTACTTGGTTGGGGAGTGGGGATACAGTGTCTGGGGGTATATTTTAAAGTCTCAAATACATATTGTATAATGGTATAATTTTAATACAGCACAAATTTCTCTATAATATTAAAATGATATATATTGCTGCTGTTACATACTTATTTCAAATAATTATAGCCAACAACACCAGAATCATCTTTTGAAGATGGTAGAAGTTGATGAAAATTAAAAAAAAAGAATAGGTACAAATAGAAAAAAAATTATTTTTCTTTTCCATTATGGCTTATTAGAGGGTATTGAATATAGTTCTCCTCTGGAGAAGGAACTGGAAACCCACTCCAGTATGCTTGCCTGGACAATCCCATGGACAGGGGAGCCTGGCGGGCTACAGTCTAGTGGGGTCACAAAGAGTTGGATGTGACTAAGTGGCTGAGCACAAATGTAGTTCCCTGCGCCATACAATTGGCCCTTGTTGTTTATCCATTCCATATATAATAGCTTGCATCTGTTAACCCCAAACACCCAATCCATCCCTCCCTGCACCCCCCCTGGCAACCACAAGTCTTCTCTATGCCTGTGAGTCTGTTTCTATTTCATATTAATAGATAAGCTCATTTGTGTCATCTAAAATGATATGCTTTTTTAAAAATTCATTTTAATTGGAGGCTGTTTACTTTATAATATCGTGGTGATTTTTGCCATACATTGACATGAATCAGCCATGGGTGTATGTGTGTTCCCCATCCTGACCCTCCCTTCCACCTCCCTCCCCATCCCATCTCTCAGGGTCATCGCAGTGCACCAGCCCTGAGCACCCTGTCTAAAATGATATGTTTTTATACACTGAGCAGTCAGTAAGCACTGGGTGGATTTTGTCTGACAGGGAACAATCTTTAAGATCAGTTGTTAAGTGTAAAAAACAAGGTTAAAACTGTTTACTTTGCTATTGTGTAAAAATAAAAAGAAAGAAAAAGTAAGGTGGAGTAGGAAGAATATATAAACATATCTTCTCCGGAGAACCTAAAGGGCTATAGACAAACATCTAACCTGTAGCATTTGTTCCTGGTCCCCCAGATTTATGTCTTTCTCATACACAGAATCATTCATTATATCCTGCTGCTCCTACTGCTGCTGAGTCGCTTCAGGTGTGTCCGACTCTGTGTGACCCCATGGACTGCAGCCCACCAGCCTCCTCTGTCCATGGGATTTTCCAGGCAAGAGTACTGGAGTGGGTTGCCATTGCCTTCTCCGTCATTATATCCTAACAGACCCCAAACCTTAACTCATACACAGTGAAGTGTATAAAACATGAAAAACACAACACACACGTGTGTCTTGTCTGGGTTAATACAATCATATGGCCCCAAATTCAGAAGATAGACTCGTGTCTGTAATGAGTGGTCTCTCTCCAGCCTCAGGTCCCTGCCCACTGGGGCTTCTCCCAGAAACCACCCAGCACCACCGTCCCTTTAGGTTCTCCAGAGCAGGTATATATTCTTTTATATACAGAGCAGTTTATATATTCTTCCTACTCCACCTTACTTTTTCTTTCTTTTTAGTTTTACACAAATGGGAGCAAAGGAAACACTGTTCTAACCTTGCTTTTTACACTTAACGACTGATCTAAAAGATTGTTCCCTCTAAGTACACAAAAAAGCTTTCATGTTCTTTTTACTGCTACTTTTTGATAGCTGTGCGGATGTCAGTGGTGAATTATTAATAGTAAACCAATACAATGGAAAACTTCTGCAGGGCTTTGTGTCATGAAAAGAAATTCCTGGCATAGAATAGAAGTGGTGGAAAAAAACCCAACAGATTATATTTGAGCACCTATATTACCATGTTTATGTAAAACTGTGTGTTAGATGCTCAGCCGTGTCCAACTCTTTGTGCAACGGCTGTAATCCGCCAGTTTCCTCTGTTCATGGAATTCTCCAGGCAAGGATACTGGAGTGGGTTGCCATTCTGTTTTCCAGAGGATCTTCCCAACCCAGGATTGAAGCCAGGTCTCCTGCACTGCAGGGATATATATATGTATGTATGAAAAAGTGAAAGCGTTAGTCACTCTGCTGCTGCTGCTGCTAAGTCGCTTCAGTCGTGTCTGACTCTGTGCGACCCCATAGACCGCGGCCCACCAGGCTCCCCCGTCCCTGGGATTCTCCAGGCAAGAACACTGGAGTGGGTTGCCATTTCCTTCTCCAATGCATGAAATCGGAAAGTGAAAGTGAAGTCGCTCAGTCGAGTCTGACCCTCAGCGACCCCATGGACTGCAGCCTTCCAGGCTCCTCTGTCCATGGGATTTTCCAGGCAAGAGTACTGGGGTGGGTTGCCATTCCCTTCTCCAGGGAAATTCTCACCCCAGGAATCGAACCCAGGTCTCCGGAATTGCAGGCAGATTCTTTACCATCTGAGCCACCAGGTGGGTATAAACAACAGGCATTTCTTTCTCACAGTTCTAGAGGCTGGAAGTCCAAGTTCACGGTGCCAGCAGATTTGGGGTCTGATAGGGTTCTGCTTCCTGGTTCATGGACAGTTGTCTTCTCTGAGTCCTCCCAAGGCAGAAGGAGACAAGGAGTTCTCTGGGGTCTTTTTTTTCAAAGTACTAATTGCATTCATGAAGGCTATACCCTCATGACTTAATCCCCTTCCAAAGGCCCCACCTCCACACACCATCACCCTGGGAGTTAGAATTTCAGCATATGAATTTGTGGTACCCATCAGGACTCAGTGAGTCTCCTGGGCACAGAGGCTTTCTGTGTCCCCTATTTTTAAAAATTTTTTTTATTATTTTTTAAAATTAATTAATTTATTTATTTTACTTTACCATATTGTATTGTGTTTTGCCATACATTGACTTGAATCCGTCATGAGTATACATGTGTTCCCCATGCTGAACCCCCCTCCCACCTCCCTCCCCATCCCATCCCTCTGGGTCATCCCGGTGCATCAGCCCTGAGCACCCTGTATCATGCATCAAACCTGGACTGGCAATTCGTTTCACATATGATAATGTACATGTTTCAATGCCATTCTCCCAAACCATCCCACCCTTACCCTCTCCCACAGAGTCCAAGAGACTGTTCTATACATCTGTGTCTCTTTTGCTGTCTCACATACAGGGTTATCATTACCATCTTTCTAAATTCCATATATATGTGTTAGTATACTGTATTTGTGTTTTTCTTTCTGGCTTACTTCACTCTGTATAATAGGCTCCAGTTTCATCCACCTCATTAGAACTGGTTCAAATGTATTCTTTTTGATGGCTGAGTAATACTCCATTGTGTATATGTACCACAGCTTTCTTATCCATTCATCTGCTGATGGACATCTAGGTTGCTTCCATGTCCTGGCTATTATAAACAGTGCTGCGATGAACATTGGGGTACATGTGTCTCTTTCCATTCTGGTTTCCTCGGTGTGTATGCCCAGAACAGATTGCTGGGTCATATGGCAGTTCTGTTGCCAATTTTTAAAGGAATCTCCACACTGTTCTCCATAGTGGCTGTACTAGTTTGCATTCCCACCAACAGTGTAAGAGGGTTCCCTTTTTTCCACACCCACTCCAGCATTTATTGCTTGTAGACTTTTTGATAGCAGGCATTCTGACCAGCATTAGATGGTACTTCACTGTGGTTTTGATTTGCATTTCTCTGATAATGAGTGATGTTGAGCATCTTTTCATGTGTTTGTTAGTCATCTGTATGTCTTCTTTGGAGAAATGTCTCTTTAGTTCTTTGGCCCACTTTTTGATTGGGTCTTTTATTTTTCTGGAATTGAGCTGCAGGAGTTGCTTGTATATTTTTGAGATTAATTCTTTATTGCTTCGTTTGCTAAGCAGCCTTCATTCAGCCTCCATGGGCTTCCTTGAGTTCTACTGGGCAGATTCAAGAAGTTGTTAATTAGGGAATGGAGGGGATGAGAGACCAGGGAGAAACAGTCAAGAGCAGCCTTGGGGCAAGGTCCTGTTTCTCCATCAACTGATACCCACAACAATACCTTTGAGCTGTTTTGGAGATGCTGAAATGCCCTCCAGGTGGGAGAAGTTAAAGATTAATGATGGTACGACTGCCCACAAGCATGTAGACCCTGGACCAACAGTTGGACCTGAATGTTGATGATGCTGACTCCTACTTACCTCACCACCAACTCATCAGAAGAATGTCCACAACATGATCATGCCCTCTTTGAATCATTACTTTAAAACTTCTCACTATCTTCTCCAAGTTGGGAGATGCAGTTTTGAGGGCATGAGCCCACCGCGTCCCCTTTTGCCTGGTAAAGTAATAAAGCGCCCCTTTTCTACTTCACCCAAAGCTGTCTCTGAGATTCAGATCCACACTGGTGTGCAGAGAAGCTGAGCTTTTGGTGGCATTGGGTGGTGGTCGTGGGGCTATAAACATGTAGTCTATGGCATTCACTCCTGATCCTCCTGATTCATGTCTTTCTAACCTGCAAAACGTATTCATTACATCCCAACAGCTCCCAAATCTTAACTCATCTCAACATCAACTTTCAAGTCCAAAATCCTAAATCTCATCTAAGCATCACCTCAATCAGAGATGGGAGAGACACCAGGTCTGAGTCATCCTGAGACAAATTGCTCTCTAGCATGAACCATGTGAAATCCAACAAATGATGAGCTTCTAAAACACAATGGTGGGTGAGTAATATTCCATTGTATATGTGTACCACATCTTCTTTAGAATATACTAATAACAACAGCAACAACAAGAACTTTAGAAATAGCTCAAGTGGCCATTAACAGGAGAATGGTTAAATTATTTTTAGTATAATCATACCATGGAATACTCTACAGCAATAAAAAAGAACAAATTATTGAGGCATGACAGCATGACAAACCTGTATCATTTTATTTACATGAATTATGAGAAGGGTCAAAACTAATCCATGGTGCTAGAACTTGGCAATGCCAAAGAATGTTCAGACTACTGCACAATTGCACTCATCTCACACGCTGGCAAAGTAATGCTCAAAATTCTCCAAGCCAGGCTTCAACAGTACATGAACCGAGAACTTCCAGATGTTCAAGCTGAACTTAGGAAAGGCAGAGGAACCAGAGATCAAATAAATTGCCAACATCCGTTGGATCATAGAAAAAAGCAAGAGAGTTCTAGAAAAACATCTATTTCTGCTTTACTGACAACGCAAAGCCTTTGGCTGTGTGGATCACAACAAACTGGGAAATTCTTCAAGAAATGGGACTACCAGACCACCTTACCTGCCTCCTGAGAAATCTGTATGCAGGTAAAGAAGCAACAGTTAGAACTGGACATGGAACAACAGACTGGTTCCAAATTGGGGAAGGAGTACATGAAGGCTGTATATCGTCACCCTGCTTATTTAACTTATGTGCAGAGCTCATCATAAGAAATTCTGGGACAAGTGCGGGACAGACATTTCTATTCTCAAAAAAAGAAACAGAAAATAAGAAAAATAAAAACAAAACCAGATTTCAAGGGAGTCCAAACTATGAGACAAATTTCCATGAAATCTTAAGACTGGGGAATAATTCTCTTTGGCTCAAGGCTCTGTCCTTCAGGCTTACTGGGGCTGTGATCCCACCCTCCACACCCAGTGTACTGCCTTTTACTATAGGCTGAGGATGGCAACCCTATAGGCAATGGCAACCCACTCCAGTACTCTTCCTGGAAAATCCCATGGATGGAGGAGCCTGGTGGGCTGCAGTCCATGAGGTCGCTAAGATTCGGACATGACTGAGCGACTTCACTTTTCTCTTTCATGCACTGGAGAAGGAAATGGCAACCCACTCCAGTGTTCTTGCCTGGAAAATCCCAGGGACGGGGGAGCCTGATGGGCTGCCATCTGTGGGGCCACACAGAGTCGGACATGACTGAAGCGACTTAGCAGCAACAGCAGCAGCAGCAGAGGATGGAAGACACAGACCAGGAATGGTGGTGGTCCTAGGAACCTCAGCTGCAAGCTCACCTCCCTGGGTGCTGGGCATATCAAAAGTGCCTTAGACATGTAGCAGATAAAAGGTAAAGTGTCTGTACCTAAAGAAGCAGGAATGGCTTTGTCAGAGAGATCTTCAAATCCACTCTCGTTTGTTTTAGAGCCTCATTTGTGGACATCATCACTTCAGCTGATCGTAGTAATAAATTAGCTGTGACCTCCCCATTGTTAGCCATGGTTCTCCAGTGCTGAGATGCCTCTGCCCAAATCAACCTGCTCACTTGACAGATGAGGATGTATATTCCCTCTACTGCTCCTCTAGCAGAAGACAAGCCTTGGTGAATTGTCATTGTTTAGTTGCTAAGTCATGCCCAACTCTTTGTTACTTCATGGACTGCAGCACGCCAGGCTTCCCTGTCCTTCACCATCTCCTGAAGTTTGCTCAAACTCATGTCCATTCAGTTGATGATGCCATCCAACTGTCTCATCCTCTGTCGCGCGCTTCTCCTCCTGCTCCTAATCTTTCCACCATCAGGATCTTTTCCAATGAGTCAGCTCCTCACCTCAGGTGGGCAAAGTAAAATTTGTGAATTGAGTCAAGTTCAAATTAGTATATGAAGAACTTTCAAAGCAGGCAGTCCCTGGGCTGGGGGGTGGAGTGTGTGTGTGTGAAAAATAATAAAATGGGTTCTTAGAGATAACAGAGTTGAGATCCAGGATCTTATTCCAAGCTTTCTGTGTCATTTTAAAATTTGTTATTTGCTTATTTTTGACTACCCTGGGTCTTCGTTGCTGCGTGTGTGTTACTCTCTAGTTGCGGTGCGTGGACTTCTCCTTGTGGGGCTTCTCTCCAGGCTGCAGAGTGCGGGCTCCAGGGTGCAGACTCAGTTGGTGTGGTGCACGGGCTTAGTTGCCTCGAGGCCTGTAGGATCTTCCCAGACCAAGGACCGAACCCATGTCCCCTCTGTGGGCAGGCAGATTCTTCATCACTGGATCAGCATGGAAGTTCCTAACCCCTTTATCTTCTTTTTCTGTTTTTGCCTTCCACTTTATATGCTGTTTATCCACTTTTCCAGGAAGACCTGTTTGGGGAAGGGATTTGTTCAATATCAAAAAGCCAGGACTGTTCCTCCATCAGGGACTTTCTATGGCACCATAACCCACACCCTTCCCTCCGCAAGAAGCACATAAAAGATGGTAGGGCTGTCTACACAAGGAACCTTCTGGATCTTCACGTTGATTTGACTTGATGAGAATTCTGCAGGAACCCAAATTTGCAGGTGATGTCTCTATGATGAAGGATTCAGCGCCCTGCCGCATTCATCACAGAACTCATAAGAGCAGTGCCTACAGTTTGGAAATCCTTTTTCCTTGACAAATGATATATTTCATTTTTTTCCCCATGATCTTCTTGCATTATTTCAATATTATTAATACTCAGCAAATATATTAAAAAAGTAATAAACTGGCAATTATGATTGTGCTATGGACCCCAAACTGCAATTATTCATTACATTTCAATTATTAACTTCACTTCAAATGTCTTTCAGCAAAGATTGCCAAAAGAAAAAAAAGTCCCCATGAAACTTGGTTCCCTGGATTTTGGAAACCCATGTTTCACTCTGACTTGATGTTGCTCTGATTTATCTGCTATCTCAGGGCTGGAAGAATCAAAATAATAGCCAAAAAAAAATCTTCCTCTTAATAAATAATAACCATCCACACCTTATATTTATAGAGAGCTTTTTTTTTTTTAAAAACTTTCTAGTGCCTTAATGGGCTTTCCTGATAGCTCAGTGGTAAAGAATCTGCCTGCCAGTGCAGGAGACGTGACTTTGATCCCTGGGTCAAGAATATCCCCTGGAGAAGGAAATGGTAATACACTCCAGTATTCTTGCCTGGAGAATGCCATGAACAGAGGAGCCTGGTGGGTTACAGTCCAGGGGGTCGCAAAGGGTTGGACACAACTTAGCAACTAAACAACAACAAAGGTCTTTAGTATCCATTCTTGCATTTCATTTGAAAACAGTGCTAATGAAAAGTGTGGGTCCAATATGATTGCTGACACTGAGGTCTGGAGAAGCATAGGGATTAGGGAGAGCAGACACCTGGATGCCGAGACTTCCGACTGCCTAGTTCCACTCTGACAACATCTGAGCACCAGCCTCAGTTCCAAGATGACTCCTGAATGAGGATGAAGTCAGTCTCTGAAGATGATGAAGATGGTAATAATGATGGGAACAGCTGGAGTCGTATTCGGTCTTAAGTATTGCCATATGTTCCCTTGTCTAATCTTCCCAAGAACTCCGTAGGGAAGAGACAATTGTAACCCCATTTGATGGGAAGATTAGGAGATTTGCCCAAAGCCCCATAGCTGCTCTCTAGGTAGTACATCCGTAACAATGGCACGCCAACCACCCTTGGCTATGATGATGGTTACATGGATCCAATGTAACTATGGTGATGCTTACGTGGATCCAGCGTAACCATGACGATGGTTATGTGGATCCAATGAGACCAGGTGCCAAGCACAGGATTCAGCCTGTTGCATGTGCCGTTGTGTTCAGTCCTCACCACAACCCCACAGAACAGATTTTCCTCTCACCTCATTTTGATAAATAAGGATCCTGAGACTTAGAGAAGACTAGAGACTTTGCTCAAGGTCAGTAACAATCACCACCCAGTGTACCTTGCCCACCAGTGCCTCTTCCTCCAACACCTCCACCAAGGACTTACACATTTTATTTCGCCTCTCCCCGAGGAAAAGTAGTGTTGGATGAACATCACCAAGGTGGGTGCCTGTGGAGAGATCCTCTTTGAAGAATTTGGTTCAACATTTGCCCTCAGAGGAGTCCTACTGTCTCTCACATTTCCCCTGCAGGATAAGTGATGGCCATAAAGGACATGAGCAATTTCATTTTCTCAAAATAAGCAAATTGTATTAAATTTTAACGGTGGTCATTATAGGCTGGTTTGTCTCTGGCACCTAAGTGAATCCTTCAGTTCCCTTTGAAGAGAGTTCCATTTGTTCAGATTAATTGTCTGCAATTTTGTCTGGCACGTCCTCGTCCTGGTCATTGGCACTGGGAAGGCTTGTCCCCTTCTGGGCAGAGCTCAGTGAGGTAGTGCTTTGGCCTTTAAAATATGCCTGATAAATATTCTAGATTTGCTGACGAATGACTTGGTCTCACGACAAGGCTGTAGAGTGTGCAGAGATGGGAGGAGGTGAATGTTGAGTTAATTTTGGAATGAGAGTCACTCCTGGCTTCACACTGAGGAGCTGGGTGCCAGGTGGGTGCAGTGGCTCTCCCGGCCAGATGCCATCATAGCAGGGGTCACGCTGGGTTTCCAAAATGTTTGACTGAGTCTTTCTCAAGGGTGGGCATCACCCTCCCAGGCGCACAGAGGAGATATTTTGTATCCCCATTCATTCAACCATTCAATTTTCCATGAAGCATCCCAGTGGCATCTTTAGAGCTAAGGACCAGATTGTGCCACTAACCACACATTCCAGAGTTTCTTGTCACACTTAGGATAAATTCCTAACTCCTGACCAGGGGCCTGGGAGGCCCTACATAATCCACTCCCCGTGCTACTCTGAGCACCTCACCTACTCACTGTCCCTCGGTCACAATACTCCATGCATTTGGGCCTTTGCTCATCTTTTATGAACACACAGAGACATGTTTCTGCACAGGACCTTTGCATTTGCTGCACCCCCTTTCCAATGCTTTGCCTCCACAGCTTCCCATGGCCGCCTCTTGTTGGTCCAGATCTCAGCTTAAATGTTCCCTCCACTGTCAGAGAGGATAAGCCTGAGCGCCTAATCTAAATAGCCCATCCTTACCACTCTCCATCTTGTCACCTTATTTTATCAGCTCTTGTTTAATCACTCAGTCATGTCCGACTCTTTGAGACCCCATGGACTGTAACCTGCCGGGTTCCTCTGTCCATGGGATTTTCCCACCAAGAACACTGGAGCAGGTTGCCATTTCCTTCTCCAGGGGATCTTCCTGACTCAGAGATCAAACGTGCATCTCCTGTGGGAGAACCCGAGTCTCCTGCATTGGCAGGCCAGCTCTTTAACGCTGAGCCACCCGGGAAGCCCGTTTTATCAGCTCTTATCACTATTTGAGCTTGTTTGCTTGCATTCATTTATGTGAGCTTTACTTATTTGTTTCCTGTTTCTTCCACTCTAATGGAAGCCCCACAGAGGTAGGAACTCGATCTGTGTTGTTCTTCACTGCATCTTCACTGCCTTGAAGGTAGCCCATCACCCTGTCCATGTTCAGAGCACATCTGCTGAATGAATGGGGATTATTTCTCAATCTGTAGGTTGGGTGCTGGGAATACAGCTTTGAATGACACTCATGTGGTTCCTTTTGGTTGTGATTGTAGTTGCTAAATTGTGTCCCACTTGCGATCCTCTGGACTGTAGCTCATCAGGCTCCTCTGTCCATGGAATTCTCCAGGTAAGAATACTGGAGTGGGTTGCCATGCCCTACTCCAGGGGATCTTCCCAACCCAGGGATCAAACCTGCGTCTTCTGCATTGCAGGCAGATTCTTTACCATCTGTGCCGGGCAAGTCTCAGATGGGGTTTCTTCAGTTGGGAAGTTGAAACAAGCATGTGCTGAAGAGGCTCTCCTAGCTCTATTTTCTTAGTGTGCAGACTCCTCCAGGGTCCACTTCTTAAGGAAAGCATGGCTGCCCCTGGTGATGATTCTCAGAGCCGTTCCCAACTTGGCCCTAAAAGGCAGTACTTGAGATCTTGGCTGAACCACTTCTTTTCCCAGGGTCCTAAAGAGGGAGTTGGAATGGGATAAGTTATGTGTTGTGGTTTTAGGCATTAATGAATATGAGAAACTAAATTATTGGATTTTGCAATGCAAATTACATTTTGCACACAAATTCTTCATTTCTGAATGCTAAAGACTCATAAAGAATGTCAATGGTTTATGAATTAGACCATTAGCATGCAATTTGTGATTCAAACAGCACACCAGCACCGTGTAATAAGTAACTATATAAAGAGTTGTGTTGTCTACAGTTTCAAAATATTTTACTAGATGCCTTAGAAAGTTCTCAAAGGACTCCAGGGGTCCATTCTTCCTTTCTCCCTTCCTGCTTCCTCTCCCTGCCTCCCTCTCTTCCCTCCTTCCTTTCTTTTTTCCTTCTCCCTTCCTCCTTCTCTCCTTTCCTTCCTCCCTCCTCCCATTTTCTGCTTTTCTCCCTCCCATCCTTCATCTCCTGTTTGACTCTCTTCCCCTTCCTACCTTGTCTCTTATCTTCCTTCACTCCCTTTCTTCCTCCCTCCTTCCCTTCTTGTCTCCTTCCTTCTCCCCTATACCTACCCCAATCATTCCCTTCTATCGGTCAACTACATCAGCCATTATTCCTACCTTTCCCAGATGGGATTGCAAGAGCCCAAGATGAATCTAGATGAACCCTTCCTTGTTTTAAGATTGAACCTCTGAAGCCCAGAGAGTGAATGGGTCACATCCAAGATCCTACATGAGTAGAACCAGCTGTTGTCAGGTCACTGACATGTAACACTCACCCCTCCATCAACTCTTTCATGCTAAGGTACAGTTGACTCATCTCTGACACTTTCCTTGAGAGTGTTTTCATGGAAGGAGAGTGATTAGGTCCCTGGCTTCCAGATGGGATTAGAGGGTGGGAAAGAGGTGAGGGCCCTGAGAGAAGAAACGTAACAGGGAAAAGTGAATGCAACCTCATCAATTTCAGCAAATGCGAATTTCATCAAGTCTAGAGTTTGTCCACTGGGATGACTGATCTCAAGGCGGTTAGGACCAGCAAGTGGAATTGAGGTGAAGTTTCAGCTCAGTTGGAGGTATAAGGTCTCACAATCAGACGATCAGTCAAGGAATGGCCAACCAGGTAAAGTGGGGAGCGTGCCATTACTTATAGAAGTTCAAGATGAATGCAGACACAAATTCATGGGAATCCAAGAGCCTAAAGTTCCTCTGCTTCTGTAGAGGTCAACTTTGGTTGCACCACCCTGGAGAAGGAAATGGCAACCCATTCCAGTATTCTTGCCTGGAGAACCCCACAGACAGAGGAGCCTGGTGGGCTACAGTCCATGGGGTCACAAAGAGTGGGACACGACTGAGCGACTCCACTTTGGTTGCACCTCAGCTGGGGGGAGCTTTTAAAGCTCTTTACATCCAAGCAACTTGGAGCATCGATTAAATCAGGATTTCTGGGGGCTGGGATCTGTAGCATCAGTACTTTTTAAAACTTGCCCTTTACAAATTCTAATGTCCAGACACAGTTCTTCAGAAGCTCTAGTGTTCTTCAGAAGCTCTGTAGCCCAGAAGTTCTAAAATTTTAGTGTGCATGAGAACCACTGCAGAAGTTCCTGGGCTAGTCTTCCCAGATATTCTGATTCCGTTCCTCCATGGCCCGTTGTCCAGCCACCACTTCTCTTCCAGTGACAGGGAGGAGCCAGATCCAAGGTGATGGACTGACGTTCACGTGACAGGGTGTTACCTGAAAACTGGGTTCACTTCTTTGTGGATATCGAGTTAAAAGACACAACCAGCCAAAGATGGGAAAAAGAAAAGATTGATTACTTGCAGCAAGTAAGGAGAACATTGGGGATCTTTCCCAAAGCAGTATCTTCCTGAACAGCAAAACTGGGGAATTCTTAAGCTAAAGGTGCCAGTGTGGTAAAGAATCTCTTGCCAATGCAAGAGACACAGGAAACTCAGGTTCGATCCCTGGGTCAGGAAGTTCCCTTAGCTAAGGGAATGGCTACTCACTCCAGTATTCTTGCCTGTAAAAATCCCATGGACAGAGGTGCCTGCCAGGTTACAGTCCATGGGGTCACAAAGAGATGAACATGACTGAAGCAACTGAGCACACACACAGAAGCTAAGGGTACATGCATATTCATGAAGGGGCTTGGGCAGAGGAAAATTCAGCATAGAATTAGGGCAAAGGTTGACAGAATCCAAGCTTTAGCTGAATGAAGTCACAAAGGTCAGAAAAAGTCAACATCATCAGCATTGAGGTTCTGATCAACCTGGGGTCTCAGCCTGAAGTTACCTCCACCTGGGTAGGGGCCTTAGTTCCTATGGAACCCCAAGATTTGTATTGGATTGTAATGTATTTCCCTTGAGGAGGAACTAGGACTCTGTTTTATCTGGGAACTGTTGTTTCTTAATTGCTTTTTCTTTGTTCCTGAATCCTTTTGTTCCCTTAAGATCATTAATTACTGAGACCTATTCAAGGGCAAGCACTGAGACCAGGCTTAGATCACAAAATGGTTTAGGTCAAAAATGGCTTGTCTTGGGGCTTCCCTGGAGGTCCAGTGGTTAGGACTTCCCACTGTCAGTGCCAAGGGCCCAGGTTCAATCCCCAGTTGGGAAACTAAGATCTCATAAGCCACATGGCAAAAAAAAAAAAAGAAAAAGAAAAAAAAAAAAAAAAAAAAGGGTTGTNAAAAAAAAAAAAAAAAAAAAAAAAAAAAAAAAAAGAAAGGGTTGTCTTATGTCAAGAAAGCCACACCCAGTTCTCTTTCTTTCTGACCTTCTCTCACCCATCGATCGACCTGTAAGAGCTCTCACTTGAGTCCCACGGACAAAGATGGCTTTGGAAGTCCTGCTCAGAATCGGTGTGAGACAACATTTAGCTTCAGGGATATGCACATGACCGTTGCCTTGACTAAGAAGTTAGTGAAACAGAAAAACAAAACAACAGCTACTTCTTTCAAGTAGCGTTTCTTTTCTCCTCAGCTTGAAGGCATCTTTGTCTTTGCTTCTCACCCTGGTCATCTTCCAGGTAGCAAAGATGCTGGAGAGGCTGCTCTTTTTCCCTACCTGTTCTCCAAAGTGCTCGTCTTAAGTGGCACCCCTGTCTGCCCTGCAGGTTCCCCTTAGGCTTCCAGACATCCTTGCCTGGGTAAACCCTCAAAATCAGCGATCTTTGGCTAGGTCCTAATGAGCAAGCACCTTTAAGTCTGCTGGGGATGTCTACAAGCAGCCATTTTCCAGAAAGATGGCAAGCCAAAGCATGATTCCAAGGATCAGAGGCGACAGAAACTGCCCACACCCTCCCCCTACCCAACTGATGGCAATGAACTTGACGAAGGAGGGTCTTCAGAAGCTCACACATTTCAAGCCCCCCTTGCTAGCTCCATGAGTGATGGCCACAAGGCAAACAGATCACCTTGGGAGATAAAATATTTAGAAGCTACCGTCGCACCTTGCGCCCCCCACCGCCGTGCTTTATCAAGAAGAAGGTTCATGCATTTAAAATTATTTTGTAAATCACGTTGAAGGCTGACAATGCATATTTACCACTTGGGCTTCGATTTAAATACCAGGTTATCCCCTCATTATGTTAACAGAGCCAGGAGCAGCCAAGTCACTCCCCTCTGATCCGCGGAAGTCTGTCCTGCTCCCCTAGAAGCTCATTCTTCTGCTCCGGCTTCCTTCTGAGACACTCCCCACGGTGCAAGAGGTGGGGGAAGCGATGATTGGATGCTTTGGGAGTACTCGTTGGCTTTGGAGGAGCAGGTCAGAAAGGGGCAGCAGGGCCTATTAACTAGATCAGCATGGAGGTGTCTGCAGAGAAAGGGGGGACAGTGGGTGGAAGCCAGGTGCCTTATCAGGAACTAAGGATTCCTCCAAGAGAGAAGGTCTTTTCAGGTAGCGCTAGTGGTAAAAAAAAAAAAAAAAAAAAAAAATCCCCTGCTGGCCAATGCGGGAAATGTAGTGAGACCTGGCTTTGATCCCTGGGTCGGGAAGATCCCCTGGAAGGGGCTATGGCATCCCGCTCCAGTATTCTTGCCTGGAGAATCCTATGGACAGAGGAGCCTGACGGGTTGCAGTCCATGGGGTCACAAAGAGCTGGACATGACTGAAGAGACTTAGCACACATGCAGCCAGCAAGAGAGAAAGTGAGAGTGTGTATATGTGAGTGCATTTTGGGTGAGTAAATTCATACCAGAATCTATCATGAAACCAGCAGCTTGACAGATCTCATGGAGGTGATGGGGAGGGGAAAATAATAACTTGCTAAAAATAAATAGCTCACAGAATACTCCCCCACCACCCTTTATAGTAAAAGGAAGGGTAATGGGGTGAATTTGGAGTCAGATCCCCCTTATTAGCTGTTTACTGCTGTGTGACTTTAGGCAAGTTCCTTAACCTCTCTGGGCATAGCTTCCTTTTCCTGCAAAGTGGGGCAAAAACAGTACCTCCCTTAGTGGTCTCATATGAGGATTCTAAGACAACACAGGAGAGGGAATTAGTGCAGCTCAGAGTAAAGAGCTCAGTGTGGATTGGCTAAAGTCAGAAAAATCTTATGACCGGAAAAAAAAAGTCTTATCATAGACTAGGCATCTTGTTTGGGATCTACATACATTTTCTCATTTTGTGCTAACAATGAAATCATGGGGAAGTATCCATTGTGTTAGGGGAAGCATGCTGACTGAAACCGCCCACCCTGGCCAGGCACCGTAGTAACCATTTGTGTGAGTTATTTTATGACAGGAGATCCCAGTAAGGAACATGGAACTAACAAGCCACCACCAACCAGAAGAGCTAGGGAAAGGTCAAAAGGAGATGCCACGTGTCCTACCACCTCCCAGAATCCTTCTTGCTGGCATCCATCTTGGCTGAGCAATGCATGCACTCCCAGGAGGGACCCTGAGTCAGAACGATTGGCCAAAGACAACCCAGAAACTAATCCCATCACCACAAAACCCGAGACTGCGAGCCACGTGGCAGAGAAGTTCTCTTGATTTCCTTTACCCTCCTGCTCTCCACCTGGGCACCCCTTCCCAATAAAGTCTCTCCCTTTGTCAGCAGGAGTGTCTCTGGACAGTTCATTTCCAAGTGTTAGACAAGAGCCAGGTCTGGGGCCCTGGAAGGGGTTCCTCCTTCCTGCAACAATTTCATGCCCATTTTACAGGTGAGGGGACTGAGGCTTGGATAAGAATTGAGCCCTGAATCACACAGGCACTAGCAGGCAGAGTTGGGATTTGAATCTGGATCTCCCTGACATCTAAACGTAGCAAGAACAGGGTAGCCAATGACACAACCTCCTTATTAAGCCATTTGGTAAGAGGTCTCCACTTTATGCCAGGTCCCGAGCATACAGACCGAGAGAAGACCTTTGCTGCTTTGGTTTCATGGGTGTGAAAGCTGCAAAAACCTTTGAGATGAACAGTGAGTGATGAATATTTATTAAATACCATTTGTGCATCTGTTATGAGTTAAACAGGGCTTCCCTGGTAGCTCAGATGGTAGAGAGTCTGCCTGCAGTGCTGGAGACCCAGGTTGGATCTCTGGGTCAGGAAGATGCCCTGGAGAAGGAAATGGCAACCCACTCCAGCATTGTTGCCTGGAAAATCCCATGGATGGAGGAAGCTGACAGGCTACAGTCCATGGGGTCGCAAAGACTTCGACACTACTGAGCAACTTTAGTTCACTTCACTTCAGAGTTAAACACTGTGCTGGCTTTTGTACGGTGCCATTTGTACCATGCAAGGTGAGCTGGTTCTGCCCCAGGGCCTTTGCACTTGCCAGGATGCTCTTCCCCATGATCTGGACACCCCAGCTCTGTTTCACCCTTCAGATCTCACTCCCTCATGTCACCTCCTCCGAGAAGCTACCCTAGTAAAAGCGGTGCTCCTGTCTCCCTCCTTCCTTCCCCAAGTTGGCACAATCTGTAATCATTGTGTTCAGTGATTTATCTCCTGCTTCTTGTCTCTTTTCCTCTGGGAGAATGTAAACTACTCTGTCTTTTCCCTGCTGCAGCCACAGGCCTGGAGACATTGTCTGGCATGAGGCAGGTGCTCAATAAATATTGTTGAATGGATTGAATGGATGAGTGAAGGAGTCGATAAAGCTCTTTTATCTTCCAGAGTCCCGGTTTCCTTCTCCATAGAATGGAGGTGGCTATACCTGCATCACAGGGTCGATTTTGGGACATGGAATGCTGAGATGTAATGCATTCTCATGATATCGAAAGGAAAGGAAAACTGCACCCCAAGGTCGTGCATGGAAAGGCACCCGGGCTGGTGAGAGCTCAGTAAACACTGCCATCTTCTCCTGTTCCCACCTCCGACCCAGCTTTGCCTTAGGAGAGGGAGAGGAAAGGCATTCTGTGTTCCTGCTTCACCAGAGCCCTGCAAGCAGTCTGGAAAACACGAGCTGATGTTAGAGGGCTAGGGTCCTTGCTGAGGGCTGGGTTTTGAGCATCTCATTCAAGTAGGAGCAGGAAGGTGAGAGCTCTGACTGTGGTGTCTGTACTGGGGCTGCCCTGATCTCTCTTGCAGGTACTGGTCTGTTTCTCTGAGCAAGCTTCTTCCCCAGACTTTGTCTATCCCTGAGAGAGAGCCCCAACCTCCTCCCTTCCTGCTTCCCAACTCATCTTCCCTTTTCTTTTCCTCTACTTCAATTCTCCTCTCCCTTCAACTCAATGATTTCCTCCCTTTCTAAGGAAATGAACAAATATTTACTAAAGCCCTGAGTATGTGTCAAGTACTGTGCTAGGTAGGCGCTTTACATGGATTATTTAGTTTCATCCTCCCAACAGTTGCCAAATCATTTCTGTCTTAGTTCCAGAGGAGTGAGGCTGAAGGAGGTAAAGTGACCTGCCCCAAATGCATGGCTGGTAAGCAAAGGAGCTGGGACTTGAACCCAGACAGCAGGACTTCAGAATTCACACTCTTAACCACCACCCAATACTGTGGCCACCTGATGCGAAGAGCTGACTCATTAGAAAAGCCTCTGATGCTGGGAAAGATTGAAGGCAGGAGGAGAAGGGGACGACAGAAGATAAGATAGTTGGATGGCATCACTGACTCAATGGACGTGAGTTTGAGCATAGCTCTGGGAGTTGGTGATGGACAAGGAAGCTTGGCGTGCTTCAGTCCATGGGGTTGCAAAAAGTCGGACATGATTGAGTGACTGAACTGAGCTGAACCACCACCCTTATCAACTCTGACTCTCCCTAAGAGTTAACTCCATCAGTTATCTCCCACTCATAACAGCCTAAGAAGCTTCCCTGGTGGTTCAGTGGTAAAGAATTCACCTGCAATGCGGGAGACGCAGGTTCGATCCCTGGGTCGGGAATATCCCCTGGAGAAGGAAATGGCAATCCGCTCCAGTATTCTTGCCTGGGAAATCCTGTGGACAGAGGAACCTGCTAATATACTGTCCATGGGGTTGCAAGATCACCACCACCCTAAGAGCCTAAATCCAACCCTTTCTTTCCTCCACTTTTTTCTTCCTTCTTCTTTTCCATTTTCCACTATTTTCCTAATTCCAAAAATTGGGATATAGTTCTGCTGCTGCTGCTGCTGCATCGCGTCAGTCATGTCCGACTCTGTGCGACTCCATAGATGGCAGCCCACCAGGCTCCCCGTCCCTGGGATTCTCCAGGCAAGAGCACTGGAGTGAGGTGCCATTGCCTTCTCCAATGCATGAAAGTGAAAAGTGAAAGTGAAGTTGCTCAGTCGTGTCTGACTCTTAGTGACCCCATGGACTACAGACCTCCAGGCTCCTCCGTCCATGGGATTTGCCAGGCAAGAGTACTGGGGTGGGGTGCCATTGGCTATCATCAAATTCACCGTGTTAAAGTGACTTCCCAACAGTCCGGTGGTTAAGACTGTGCTTTTATTGCAGGGAGTGAGGATTCGATCTCTGGTCCGGGAACTGACATCCCACAGGCTGTGTGTCACCATCAAAAAAAAAAAAAAAAAAATTCACTCCTTTAAAGCATACACTTCTGTGGTTTTTACTATATTCACACAGTTGTCCAACCATCATCACTATGTAATTACAGAACATTTTTATCACCCCAGAAAGAAGCCCATTCCCTCCTCCCTCCAGCCCTGGCAACCTCAGTTCTATTTTCTGTGTCTACAGACATTCCATACAAATAGGATCATACAATGCTTGTTCTTTTGCGTCTGGTTTCTCTCAGTGTCTTCATATCCCAAGTTTAAATTATCGATGGAAGAATGTTCGTGTGTTCTAACTTAACCCACATCCATTAAGTTTCCTTGCATACCAGGGAGCTGGGAGTGTTGCTTTTATGTGGCTGAATTCCAGGGTATGGTGGAAGTTGGAGAGATGGGGAGGCTAGAAATGTAGGTTTCAGGTGGTCGTTGATGGCTCTGAGCATGTGTAGCAATTTGAGTTTCATTACCTGAGCTCTTCTTTCTGCTTTTTGTTCCTGCTTGAAGGTGTTCATATGTCTTTTTAAAGGGACACCTGGGTGGTTAGGAGAACATATCAGCTTTCTCAGCATGGGTCATGCTATTCTCCAGAGGACTAACCTTTCTAAGAGGGGGCTCTGTTAGGTACCATATTCCTGCACCTTTAAGCAACAAACGGAATCACTTTGCTGTACACCAGAAACATTGTAAATCAACTATACTTCAATTAACCTCTAATTAAAATAAATAAATTTATTAAAAAAAGATATTAGCCCCAAGAGCTTAGCAGTTTTACCCCCATTTTACAGATGAAGAAATCGAGGCACAAAGACATGAGGGAACCGACTCTAATATTCAGCCAACAGGCAGTCAAACTAGAATCAAACCTGGGTCTGATTTAAAAGCCCAGACTCTTCTACTCACCACATAAACAGTGTGGAACTCACTGGCCATATTGCTCAGTCCAGTTTGATTGCTTATACCTTCTCTGTATTTACTCTATTAAAGCTATTTGGTTTACAAGCAATAGAAATGAGCTGTAGCAAACAGTTAAAAAAGAGGGGTTTTATTGAGAAGGAATTAGGTGATAACATAAGGAACCCCAGAAAGTAGTGGATAACAAAGAATCAATAAAGGCAGGAACTGGGAATTCTCTGGTGGTCCAGAGTTTGGGACTTGGTGCTTTCACTGCTGGGGGCCCAGGTTCAATCCCTGATTCAGGAACTCAGCTCACACGAGCCAACCAGGCGTGCCCCACATGACCTAAGCTCAAGATTCCACAATGCTTCTCTTAGAGTGCCATGCGTGAGTGAGTGAAAGTCGCTCGGTCGTGTCCAACTCTTTGTGACCCCATGGACTGAATTCTCCAGGCCAGAATACTGGAGTGGGTAGCCATTCCCTTCTCCAGGGGATCTTCCCAACCCAGGGATCAAACCAGGTCTCCCACATTTCAGGCAGATTCTTTACCAGTTGAGCCACCAGGGAAGCCCAGGAACACTGGAGTGCGTAGCCTATCCCTTCTTCAGCAGATTTTCCCAACCCAGAAATTGAACTGGGGTCTCCTGCATTGCAGGTGGATTCTTTACCAGCTGAGCTACCAGGGAAGCCCAGAGTATCACGACTCAGCTTCAGAGATATACAGCCCCTACTTAGCCTTCCAAGTAGCGAAGTCCTAGAAGGGAAGCCAAAGGGCGCAGCTTTGCTCCAGGTGCCCATGCCTGGTGTCTTTCAGTCATGGCTAAGTTGGCAGAAGGGGAGATCACAGAATCGCACCTCTTTCCAGAGGGTACGTTATTGTGAGCCAGGAAGACACCCCAAGAGGTCTCAGCAAGCTAGTGTTGGCATGTTGGAGGGTTTCAGCCTACTGCTGTTTTTCCTTCTCCATTCCCAGCAAACCAACTAACTTTGATTCAAATCAACACATAAACCAGGGGTTTTCCGGGTGGCTCTGTGGTAAGGAATCTGCCTACCATTTCAGGGGACACGGGTTCGACCCTTGATCCAGGAAGATCCCAAATATCACGGATCAACAAAGCCTGTGTGCCACAGCTGTCAAGCCTGTGCCCTAGAGCCCGGGAGCCACAACTACTGAGCCCATGAGCTGCAGCTGCTGAAGCCAGCACGCCCTAGAGCCTGTGCTCTGCAAAAGAGAAGCTGGTGCAGTGAGAAGCCTGCACAGCAAGGGAGATCCAACACAGCCAAAATAAATAGTTAAAAATAATTAAAATTATATATAAATATATATATATATACATACATAACCCAGAAACCAGGAGCTAGGAGAAAGGAATACATTGGGCTGACTTATCTTTTAGGGTACCTTGATCTTGGCTGCTAACAAAGTTGGCTCAGAAGTGGATCCATAGATAAAAAGAGGGAAGAGAAGCAAAGAATAGGGTGTGAGAAGGGAGTGAGGAGCAGGGCAAAAGAAGTTTAAATGATTGTCTGCTCTGAAAGTATGACCCACGGGGTGGAGGGAGGAGAAACCACTCTGAGCTCGTCTGGAATGACTCCATTCCCATCCTGACTGTCACACAAAATGGATATCAGGCGTATCACCACCATGGTGCTCTCCTGTTTCCATCAGTTGCAATATGGTAAGCTCAGCCCCCACGTCAGTTTGTTAGACGGCATAATCTGTGATCAGCAAGGCGAAGCCCCATTAGCGGACAAGACAATTTCATCAAACAAAATTTCACAAATAATGTATTGCTGTTTGTCACCGAGACACTTAATACACCAGGGGCTGTTCCCAAAGCTTCCATAATCAATTTCTGCTAATTTGCCCATTCTCTGGCTTTGTGAGGGTGCTGGTAATTTCATATTTTACACACCCACAGAGGTTACGGTAATGGATTCAATTCTGGAAAGTGCTGTAATGACTTTGAATGAACTTGAAAGGTTTTTGCATTTGTTTTCAGAGAGAGTGATTCAACCTCCGCCACACGGGCCTGATCTGTAAGGACTGGACGTGAAAACGGCGGACTAGCTTTTCTTAGAGACAGCTGTCTTCTCATTATAACCTCCCTGCTCACGAGGCAGGCCAGGCTCTGCACTGAGACACTCAACTTCCTTTTTATCTGGATCTTGACGGTGGTGGAGATCACCTCTGAACATCTGAAGGAAAAAAAGGCAATTATTGAAAAATTCTCCTCGAATGACTCGGCTTTCCTAACTCTATTCTTTTTTGAAACAAACACCCAAAAAGTAAGTTGGCAGAGGTGAGACACAGACATTTTCCTCTCGACCCTGGCCCTCCTGAAACCATCTCTGTATATTCAGCTTTTTTCGGTTTCTGAGCTGCCTGTCTCCTTTAAGCTGGTCAGGCATGACCGTGGAAGGCAACACGGGAAAAGAAGCCTTTAACTCTGTTGCTGTAGCCCCAGGAGCACAGCATTTGTGATACAATGATCAAAGAGGGTTTCCTGACTGCCTGACATTGACTGAGTGCTTTGTACAAGGAGAACATTTATTTTATTTTTTTAAAACTTTTTATTTTGTATTAGGGTATAGCCAATTAACAATGTCATGATGGTTTCAGGTGGACTCAGCGAAGGGACTCAGCCATACATATACATGCATCCATTCTCTCCTAAACCCCCCTCCCAGATACATAACTCTGAGTTACATACATAACTCTGCTCACATAGCATTGAACAGAGTTCTATGTGCTACACAGTAGGTACTTGTTGGTTGTCCATTTTAAATGTAGCACTGTCTACATGTTGATCCCAAACCCCACAACTATCCCACCCCCCATCCTTCTCCTCAGCCATCGTAAGTTTATTCTCTAAGCCTGTGAGTCTGTTTCTGTTTTGTAGATAAGTTCATTTGTACCATTTCTTTTTTGATTCCACATATAAGGGATGCCATGTGATATTTCTCCTTCTCTGATTTATTTCACTTTGTGACAGTCTCTAGGTCCTTCTGTGTTGCCACAAATGGCATTATTTCATTCTTTTTAATGGCTGAGTAATATTCCATGGTTTATATGTACCACATCTTTTTTATCCATTTCCCTGTTGATGGACATTAAGACATGTCTTGTACAAGGAGAACACTTAATCTGATGAATTCCTTTAAAGTAACCGAATCCTTTTCACAGATTACAAAATCAAGGCTCAGTAAGGTTAAATAACATACTTAGGTTTGCCAGTCTCTCTGGTTACAACCCCTGTGATCTTAACCACTCAGCCATGCTACCACCGGTGTGCTGGTAAATTTAACAACCAGCTTTTTGCAAAAAACAGAACCAAAAACCAAAACAAAACTAATCAAAATTTTGATTTGTAGAGGTTGTCAATTACTGTGGTGTATATACTCCCAGCATGGCTGATCTCAGGCTGCCTAGGTGAGGTCATGGAGTAACACGGAGCAACACGGCGGGCGATGGGTACAGCTTCCCACCTAAATAGCTCTCGGAGCTGTTCATGTGACCCACCATGGACTCTGGTTTCTGTCGTTTCCCCAGTAATCCAGCTCAGACTGCTGTGGTTTGGAGCTCACTTTGATCTCAGATGAACTGGTGGATATATCACTTTGGTTCTGTCTTCTGATTTTTCCTATGATTCAGACTCACTTCCCAGGAAAACACTTCATTCATCTCTCGTTTGACACCCCTGCTGAGATGACCTTCCCATTGGAACTTGGATCTGCATGGAACCCATTTTTTCTGAAATTCGTTAATGTCTCAGCCAGTTGCAGTGCGTGAGGATGGTAAGGTGTCCTCTCGCGAGAGTGCGTGGGTGTTCTGGTTGGTTGAGAGATGGGCTGCAAACTCACTCAAACCTGCCATGTTGGAGCCAACATGAATGGGTTGACAAAGCACAATGGGCTCTTCAAGTGGGAGCCAGTTTGGACAATCTGCCTCTTCTGGAGTGGACAAGGAGTCCTTCTCCAGACTCTACAGGAGCAGGGACTCTGGAAGAAATCTATGAGTTACTTGTTGCTGCTCAGTCGCTCAGTTGTGTCTGACTCTTTGTGACCCCATGGACTGCAGCACACCAGGCTTCCCTGTCCATCACCATCTCCTGGAGTTCACTCAGATTCACGTCCACTGAGTCAGTGATGCCATCCAACCATCTCATCCTCTGTCGTCCCCTTCTCTTCCTGCCCTCAATCTTTCCCAGCATCAGGGTCTTTTCCAATGATGAATTACTTACCACTCCTCAGTAAGGCTCGAGCCAGTGATCATACTCCACACTTGCTCCCCAGGATGCAATTAGGCCATTTTGATGATCCCTCATCCTTAAACCAGAGGGGCCTCTGGGAATGCTCTCCAGTAGAGGGTGGCAGAGCTGGGTTTAATAGGGAAGAAGTGAACCAATGAGAAAGAAGGATCTCTGAAGCTCAAAGGAGCCCCATGAGTTTGGTGGGAGATGGATGGTGGCTGAGACTGGGACGTGGATGGTGTCTTGGGACACCCAGGGAGGATGCATAGGCTGCTGAGAGGAGAGAGAACACCAAGGAACAAACATCTCTGGCTTTCTGGAGGGTGATGGCAAATTTCCTGTGCCCACTGCTGAAACGGGGGGTGGCAATATCTTTTGCCTCCTGCGGTAGCACCTGGGAAAGGCCCAACACAGTGCCTGGTGCCTTGTAAACACAGAGTGATGTTAGGTATTGTTCTAACAGGGACCTGTTAGGGTCCCTGGTGCATCACCTGTTAGGGGGCTTCAGTAGGAGCTGGGAGGCAATATGGAAGTTTGACCGAGGACTGGTGGCAGGTGGCAGGGCTCGGGGCAGGGGAGAGAAATCTCACTGAGGGATCCAGGAAGAGCCTGGGGGTTCCTGTGGTTTGGGCTGGGTGCTGGGACAAAGAAGGCATCTTAAGAGTGGCTCCATCAGGGGATTCCCTGGTGGTCCAGTGGCTAAGATTCTCCGTTCCCAGTGCAGGGGGTCAGGGTTTGATCCCTGGCCAGGGAACTAGGAGGCTCAGTGGTAAAGAGCCTGCTTGTCAGTGCAGGAGACACAGGAAATATGGGTTCAATCCCTGGGCTGGGAAGATCCCCTGGAGTAGGGCCTTGGAGTAGGAAATGGCAACTGACTCCAGTATTCTTCCATGGGGAATCCCATGGACAGAGTAGCCTGGTAGGCTACAGTCCCTTGGGTTGCAAAGAGTTGGACACAACTGAGTGACAGGGAACTAGATTCCAGATGTGGTGACTATAGATCCTGTGTGCTGTGTCTAAGACCTGATGCAGCCAAATAAATAATAAATAAGTATAAATATTAAGAAAGAGCGGCTCCACCTAAGTAGAGAGTGGAGGAAGTAATATTTATGGGACATCCCGGAGACTCTTCTGGACACTTTCACATTCATCATTTCCCATGTGCTGTTCAGTCGCTAAGTTCTGCCTGACTCTTTGACCCCATGGGCTGCAGCATGCCAGGTTTCCCTGTCCTTCACCATCTCCCGGAGCTTGCTCAAACTCATGTCCATTGAGTTGGTGATGCTGTCCAACCGTCTCATCCTCTGCCATCCCCTTCTCCTTTTGTCTTCAGTCTTTCCCAGCATCGGGGTCTTTTCCAATGAGACAGTTCTTTGCATCAGGTGGCCAAATATTGGAGCTTCAGCTTCAGCATCAGACCTTCCAATGAATACTCAGGGTTGATCTCTTTCAGAATGGACTGGTTGGATCTCTTTGCAGTCCAAGGGACTCTCAAGAGTCTTCTCCAGCATCATAATTTGAAAGCATCAGTTCTTCAGTGCTCAGCCTTCTTTATGGTCCAACTCTCACATCTGTACATGACTACTGGAAAAGCCATAGCATTTTCCTTTAATCCTTGACCAAAACCAGTAATGTAGCATCCTCATCTCCAGTTTACAGGTGAGAAAACGAGGGTTCTGGAGAGTGAATTGGATTGAGCAGCAGGTGGGGAATCCCAGGTCTTTTAGGGCTTCTGGGAAAACAATGCTTTGTCCACTACACCCCTGAAGAGCCAACAGAGAAGTGGAACACGCCTGTCCCAAGAAGGGACCAGAGAGGATGCTGCAGCCCCCAGCAGGGCTGGTGGCTCAGTCCTCCCCCACCCCTACTCTATCCTCCCCCATCCCACCCCCACCCCCAGGGGACCCGAGGCAGCCCTGGGCCCCAGCAGCGTTTCTGATGACCAGAACACCCCCCACTTGGTTCATTCTGCCTCTCTGCATGCCCCAGCCCAGCAAGACGCCTGCGGCCTCAGCTAATGTTCCCAAACAGACCTTTCCCCGAGACCCAGACAACAGCCCAATTATCTTGGGCCAATCGCAGGCCTGCTCCCTGCTTGGGGCCCACATCAGAGGCGATTTCTCTTTTTCAGGAGAGTCTCCCAGGGACCCGAGAGCTGCTGTGAAGGTAATTAGGAAAGTTTGGCCACTGGAAACTGGTCTCCCCCTCCTCCGCGCGGAAGGGAAGGGAGGGGCTGCAGCAAGATGAGAAGGGAGAGGACAGAAAAGCAGGCGCCTGTGTGTTCAGGGAACTCGGCCACAGGGGGACTTTTCATGTGTTTTCAGAACTGGCTGGAAGCTTTTCTCTCCCCTGCCACTCCTCCAGCTACACACTTCGCTCCGACCCTTCCCAGCAGCTGATGATCAATAGCAATTAAGATACTAATTATGCTCCCTCTCCATTCACCACACCCAGGAACCACTCTGCCTCCTGTCTTGCCCTTTTCTTTCCCTAAGTCCCACTCATCAGCAGGGTCTGTTGGCTCTGCCTCTAGTTATGGACATGGGATCAAATAATTTCCCTCCATCTCTGCTGCTGTTTTGGTCCAAGTCACCCATCTCTTGCTCAAACCACCAGGATAGTCTCTTAACTCTGGATGATCCATTAGAAATGCAAATCACCTTCCGTGGCCCTACCCTGTTTCAACCCACTGGTGACTCTTCTTTGCTTTTAAAATAAAAGCCGAAGTCCTCTCTGTGAGCTGACCCGTGTCTGCCTCACTGAGGCTGTATCATCATCTTTCCCCAGGGTGCACGGGCTTCCACCCACCCTGGCATTCATCACACTCCTCAGAAATGCCCCTGACCTGACACCTGTCCTCCAGGACATTGCGTGGCTGACTCCTTCAGGTCTGAATATCATCTTTTTTTTTTAATTAAAAAAACACACATAGTTTTTGATTTATTTGGCAACGTCGGGTCTTAGTTGGGTCATGGGGGCTTTTGGTTGTGGGGGCCTTCTCTCTAGCTGTGGGATGCAGGCTCAGTAGTTGCAGCACCCAGGCTTAGTTGCTCCAAGGCATGTAGGATCTTAGTTCCCCGACCAGGGATTGAACCCACGTCCTTTGTATTGGACGGCAGATTCTTAACCACTGGACCACCAGGGAAGTCTCGCATATTTACAGAGGCTTTTCCTGCCCACCCTTTTAAAGTACCAGATGGCCCCACTTCCCAGTGAACCCTGCTCCCAGGCCCTCTTTGATTGTCTTCAAAGCATATTTCACTGTCTGAAACTATTTTGTTTGTTTATAGTTTGCTACACAATAAGCTGCATATTCCTGGAGAAGGAAATGGCAAGCCACTCCAGTATTCTTGCCGGGAGAAACCCATGGACAGAGGAGCCTGGCGGGCTACAGTCCATGGGGTCACAAAGATTGGACAACAATAATAACAAACCTGCATATTGCCACTAGAAAGTGAGTTCAGTGGGACTGGGAACCTTTCCTGTTTGCCCGTCGAAGTATCTCTGTCACCAAGAAAAGATGCTTGAAAAACTTGTGGAATGCGTGAATGAATGCCAGGAGTGAAGTCAAGTGATTTTTTTTTTTAATTGAAGTAGCATTGATTTACAATGTTTCAGGTGTAAGCAAAGTGATTCAGTTGTACACATCTATCCACTTATCTATCCATTCTTTTTCAGATTCCTTTCCATTATAGGCTATTAGAAGATAATATAGTTCCCTGTACTATACAGCAGGAGGCTTCCTTGGTGGCTCAGTGGTAAAGCATCCGGCTGCAATGCAGGAGACACTGCAAGAGATGCGGGTTTGATCCCTGAGTCGGGAAGACCCTCTGGAAAAGGAAATGGCAACCTATTCCATTATTCCATGGAGAATCCCACGGACAGGCCTGGCAGGCTATAGTCCATGGGGCTGCAGAGTCGGACACGACTGAAGCAACTTAGCATGCATGCACGGTACTGCAGGTCTTTATCTGTTTCATATATATTAATGTCTATCTGTTAATCTCACATTCATTCCTCTCCTTTTCCCTCTTGTGTAGCCATAAGTTTGTTTTCTATGTCTCTGAGTCTATTTCTGCTATAAAGAAGCTCATTTTCATCATTTTTTAGATTCCATATATAAGTGATATCATATGATATTTGTCTTTGTCTGACTTACTTCACTTAGTCTGGTCATCTCTAGGTCCATCCAGGTTGCTTCAAGTGGCATTATTTCATTCTTTTTTATATCTGAGTAATAGCTCGGAGGGATTGGGGGCAGGAGGAGAAGGGGACAACAGAGGATGAGATGGTTGGATGGCATCACTGACTCGATAGACGTGAGTCTGAGTGAACTCTGGGAGTTGGTGACGGACAGGGAGGCCTGGTGTGCTGCGATTCATGGGGTCACAAAGAGTTGGACACAACTGAGTGACTGAACTGAACTAAACTGAACTGAATATTCTATTGTATTACATATATATAGTATATGTATTGTATTCTTCTTTCTTCATTCATCTGTCAGTGGACATTTGTGTTCCTTCCATGTCTTGGTTATCGTAAATAATGCTGCTATGAACATTGAGGTGGATGTATCTTTTTGAATTCGTGCTTTCATTTTTTTTTCGTATATATGCCCAGGAGTGGGATTGCCGGATCATATGGCAATTCTGTTTAGTTTTTTAAGGAAACTCTGTACTGTTCTGCATAATGGCTACACCAATTTGCATTCCCACCAACAGTATATACAGGGGTTCCCTTCAAGTCATTTTTAGAACATGTCTAATTGCTATTTCCCCTACCATCTTCCTAGTTGTTTAGTTGCTAAGTCATGTCTGACTCTTTGTGACCCCATTGACTGTAGCCCTCTAGGCTCCTCTGTCCATGGGATTTCCCAGGCAAGAATACTGGAGTGGGTTTCCATTTGCTTCTCCAGGGAATCTACCCACCTAGGGATTAAACCTGAGTCTCCTGCACTGGCAGGCAGTTTCTTTACCACTGAGCCACCAGGGAAGCCCTCTACCATCTTTGAGTTAGGGTTTATCTTCATCTCCATCTGATGATCAAGGAAACTGGAGACTGAATAGACAAATGGACAGCGACCAGACCACATATGGCAACAGAACATGTTCTTATGTGGGTGGTCTCTGTTATTTCCAAGAAACTGAGGCAGCTTTGAGTGACTGGTGACTTCTCATGGTCACCCAGCCAAAGCTTTGGGTCTTGTGTGTTTGATTCCATAGGCCCCCTTTCTCCCACTAGGTTATACTCTATTTCAAAGAGATCTCTCCCTTTCTTTGCCCGCCATCTAAGTAACCAGCAATGTGGCCACCGAAGGAAGAGGCTGCAGAAAGAGGGACAGGCAGAAGGGTGAGATGCTGAGGGCAGTGGAGAGGAGAGTTCAGAACAGAGGGTCTCTGGATGGCAACACGCAGGTTGGCACAGGAAGCTCAAACGTGGAAGTTCAACCTCATTGTCCTCTTTCTTGTTCATTTCATAAAAGGAGTCTTAAATGTAGAGACTCCATCATTTCTCTCTAGATTGTTATTTATCCAAAGACAAATATGACTGTGGAGAGATCTGTGGGAAAGGAGCAATTAGTATTCCCATCCATCTCAGTGAAAGACAATAATGATGTTAATTAATAGCCAAACCAGGGAGCGGTGGAAAAATGTAAAGTCTATAAGCAAGAGATCTTCAGGGGCCGTGTCTAAGTTTCTCTGACAGGTACCCGTTTGTTATGGGATCAAGCAGAGACTGCCTGTCTCTTCCACCACCAGTAGCTGGTTCCCAGTTCTTTATCCTGTCATGCCAGGGTGAAGTGGGCAGGCTTCAGGGACAGGATACAGAGCCCCAGGAAGCTGGTGGGCAAAGACAAGTGGTGGTGATGGGGGTTCCCAGATGGAGTCATGATTCCCGGGAGCAAGTTACCCAGTTGGCTTTGGAAATGGAGATAGTGCTGAAAGGAGCGCCTGGTGGGATTAGTGCCACCCTCACCTTCTTCTGATGACAGCAAGGCATTTTCCTTTGGGTAACTCCCCCTGCCTGGCTCCCAGCCTTTGTAGTTGGGGTAGGACTGACCCAATACCCCCCTTTAAGCCCCAGGAGTGAAGTGTGACACAGACAAGTACAAGGTGATAGCTCATTGGGGTTTTCATTCACATCTCCCTGATGCAAATCATCCCTGATGATCAGTGATGTTGAGTGTCTTTCCTATAACTATTGGCCATTTATATGTGCTCTTTGGAAAAATGTCTGTTAACGTCCTTTACTCATTTTAAAATCAGGTTATGTGGCTTTTTTCTTTTGCTATTAAGTTGTATGAGAAGTGAAAGTGTTTGTTGCTCAGTCGTGTCTGACTCTTCGCAGCCCCATGTACTGTCACCCACCAAGCTCTTCTGTTCCTCTATTCATGGGACTTCCCAGGTAAGAATACTAGAGTGGGGTAACCATTGCAGTCTCCAGGGGATCTTTCCAACCCAGAAACTGAACCTGGGTCTCCTGCATACAGGTAGATTCTTTGCAGTCTGAGCCATCAGGGATGCTGTGAAGCTGTATGGTTCCTTACACATTTTGGATATTAAACCTTATCATATACATGGTCTTGCTTCCCTGGTGGCTCAGAAGTTAAAGCGTCTGCCTGCAATGCGGGAGACCCGGGTTTGATCCCTGGGTCAGGAAGATCCCCTGGAGAAAGAAATGGCAATCTACTCCAGTATTCTTGCCTAGGAAATCCCATGGACGCAGGAGTCTGGTGGCCTACAGTCCACGGGGTTGCAAAGAGTTGGACACGACTGAGCGACCTCACTTCAGATACCTGGTCTGCAAATATTTTCTCCCATTCCTTTAGGTAGGCTATCAGTAACAAGCCAAAAGGTTGACAAGGATTGGCTAGGATGTGGAGAAAAGGAAACCCCTGCGCACTGTTGGTGGAAATATAAATTGGGACAGCCACTACAGAGAACAGTATGGATATTCCTCAGAAAAATAAATATAGATCTACTATACAATCCAGCAAGCCCACTCTGGGTATATACTCAAAAGAAATGAATTAGAGAAATGAATTCAGCATTCCCATGTCCTTTGTAGCATTATTCACAACAGCCAAGCTATGGAAACAGTCTAAACTCTGTTGATGGATGAATGGATAAAGAAAATGGGGTATTATATATACAACGAAACATTATTCAGTCATAATAAAGAATTCTGCTGGTTGCAACAACATGGATAAACCTGAAGGCCATTAGTGAAAGAAGCCAGACAGGGAAGACAAATACCACATGATCCCACTTATATGTGGAATCTGAAAAACTGAAACTCATAGAGAACTCAGAGTAGAACAGTGGTTACTAGAGGCTGAGGGATGGGAGAAAAGGGGGAATGTCAATCAAAGGGCACAGATTCTCAGTTATAAGATGAATACGTACTGGAAACCTAGTGTACAGCATGGTGACTATAGTTAATAATGATGTAGACCTGAAATTTTTAGAAAAACAAATGTGATCTACACCTGGCATATTTCACTCCCTTGGTTGCCATGGCTGGTTCAAATACAAAAGCTTGAATTTTTTTGGACTAAGTGTTTTGGGGAGGCAGGCAATGAGAAATAAGAAAGACCATGGTTAATTAGTGGATTAGAGGCATTCTTCCTCTTGTCTGTCTCTCTGGACCGCTGCTTTATCAACCGATGTTAGTTAAGCCACTCAGATTACCAGTTTGGGTCTTCTAATTGATAGATTATTCAATCTTCTATTTGTCTGGATTCCCAGGACACAATTACATGGCACAGTGCTGGGATGGCTCAAACTCAGTAGATATCGGTTGGATGAATGAATGGAGGCTGGGTGTTGCCTCCTATATGCCATACTTACAAATTGGGTACTTCTCATCATTTGGCGGGGGCTTCCCAGGTGGCCCTAGTGGTAAAGAACCCATCTGCCAATGCAGGAGACGTAAGAGATTTGAGTTTGATCCCTGAGTTGGGAAGATTCCCTGGAGGAGGGCATGGCAACCCAATCCAGTATTCTTGCCTGGAAAACCCCACGGATTGAAGAGCCTGGTGGGTTGCAGTCCATAGTGTTGGCAGTCAGACAGGACTGGAGCGACTTAGTATGCACTCACACACACATGCATCACTTGGAGGGTGGTACTTTCTTGTGGTTTATCATCTCAGTGGTTAAAACAGCCCACTGTAACTGGATGGAAAGAGACACCATATGGGGAAGTTTCTTAATTATGCTACTTGTAGAAGGATAAGTTACCAGAATGACACTATCTGGAACTTCCTTGGAGGTCCAGTGGCTAAGACTTTGCTCTCCCAATGCTGGGGGCCTGGGTTCAATCCCTGGTCAGGATACTAGATCCCACATGCCACAGCTAAGACCCAGAGTAGCCAAATAAATAAATAAATAAACAAGCCAATAAAAAATAAATATTAAAAAAGCCCATTGTTAGTTCACAAACAAAAATTGATACAAAATGATAGTTGTTGTTCAACTGCTAAGTCATGTCCAACTCTTTGCAAACCCATGGACTACAACAGGCCAGTCTCCTGTGTCCTCCACTATCTCCCGCAGTTTGCTGAAACTCATGTCCATTGAATCGGTGATGCAATCTAACCATCTCAACCTCTGCTGCCCCCTTCTCCTTTTGCCTTTCACCTTTCCCAGCATCAAGGTCTTTTCAACGATTGAAGGCATGATAGTACCTAGTGGTATCTAACAGTGATTGCGCAAAACTAAGTAAGAAATTGATTGAAGGGGAAATAAAGATGGAGGGAAATGTAGAGAAATATCACACCTAGGTACATATCACAGCTTTCTCCTATGTTTCTCAAAGCGTGGCCTGTGGCCCATCTGTGTTAGGGAAACTGAACCAGAATTTCTGGGGGTGATGGGGAAGGGGTCCAGAGTCTGCTTTTAATACAAACTCTCAGATGAGCTGATGCACGAGAATGTTGGAGAGTAGATGTCCTGGCTTTACAGGCATGACAGGGACATGTTTCTCAAGGGTCATACACCCCCGAACTCGGTGTGACCCTGTGTTATTAAGGCAGGGGTACCGTAAGCCTGAGGTCTAGGGAAACAGATGGTGGCAGGGTATGAAACTTGCCTTGAAGAAATCAAGAGAGTATGAAAAAAGAAGGGCTTCCCAGGCAGTGCTAGTGGTGAAGAACCCAGCTGTCAATGCAGGAGACATAAGAGATGAGAGTTCGATCCCTGGGTCAGGAAGCTCCCCTGGAGGAGGAAATGGCAGCCCACTCTAGTATTCTTGCCTGGAGAATCCCATGGACAGAGGAGCCTGGAGGGCTACAGTCCATAGGGTCACACAAGGAGTGGGACATGACTGAAGTGACTTAGTGCACACACACACGAAAGAAAGGTGGGTTTAGAGTAAGATTTGCAGGATATTGAAGTCACATGAAGTGAAAGAGGGCCCCAAAAGGAAGTAAAAAGAGTGGGGAAATGGATGAGTGTCCCGGGGAGAAAAGAAATACAGCTATTACCGTCCACCCCATAGCCCAGGGAAATTGCTTGACTTAGGGATGGTGATAAAAGCAAACACGCAGGACATCTTGGGAAAGCAACCTGTGGTAGGAGCATTAAAAATATGAAAAATAGGGGAAATAAAGCTGGAATCATGGATGTAGATGGTGAAGAAGCTAAATATCACTCTGGTAATGCAAAGCCATTTGCTTTTTAAAATACGAAACATAAAATTTACTTTTTAAGCCATTTAAAGCATACAGTTCGGTGGCATTTAAGCACATTCATTTTACTGCACAACCCTCTCCAACATCCATCTCCAGATCTTTCCGTCTTTCCAAACTGAAACTCTGCACCCCTTAAACGTTCCCTCCCCATTCCCTCTCCCTTGCTAACGACCATTCTACTTTCTGTCTCATTGAATTTGACTCTTCTATGAAATTCATATAAGTAACATCATATAATATCTGGCTTTTTGTATCTGGCTTATTTTGTTCAGCATAAATTAAAAAAAAAAGTATTTATTTATTGTTTGGCTGAGCTGGGTCTTCGTTCCTGTTTGGGCTTTTCTCTAGTTACGGCAGGTGGGGCTGACTCTCTAGTTGTGGCTGCGGGCTTCCCATTGCAGTGGCTCCTCTCGTTGCAGAGGAGAGGCTCTAGGGCACACGGGCTCCAGTAGTTTTGGCTCCCAGGCTCTAGAGCACAGACAGCCTCCGTAGTTAGGACACACGGCCTGAGTTGCTCCGCAGCCTGTGGGATCTTCTCGGATCAAGGACTGAACCCACGTCTCCTGCACTGGCTGATGGATTCCTATCCACTGAGCCACCAGGGAAGCCCTCAGCATAAAATGTTTAATGTTCATCCATGCTGTAGTGTGTGTCAGAATTTCCTTCCTTTTTAAGGCTGAATAATGTTCCATTATATGTATATACTACATTGGGTTTATTGATCTGTCTCTTTAAAAAAAAATTACTTATTTACTTGGCTGCGTTGGGTCTTAGTTGCCGAAGGTAGGATCCTCGTCGTGGAGCACTGACTCTCTGGTTGCGGCGGTTGTGCTGAGTTGCCCCACGGCATGTGGGATCTTAGTTCCCTGATCAGGGATCCAACCTGCATTCCCTGAACTGCAAGGCAGATTTTCAACCACTGGACCACCATGCAGGTCCCTCCATTTGTCTCTTGAGGGACATTTGGTTTGTTATTTAGTGCTTTTGAGCAAAAGACTGTTGTGTATGAACATTCATGGAGAAAAAGGTTTGGGGGTTGAGGGAATGGGCAGGAGTTTAGAAAGGAGAGGCACTTTGTGGCCAGGCGAGGAATCTTGGATCTGGCTAACCAGGAAAGATGAATTTAATGCTACTATCAACTGGTGCTGAGTAGCATGCCTGCTCTGTTGCTCAGGGGATGAAGAACTCTGTGATAGATTGGCTATGTCTTCCGTGTTCATGGCAGGAGGGGGAGGTGGTGGCCATGTATTTACATTCCCATCTAAATTGTTTGGCTAGTTTCATAGCCCCTCTGGGTAAGGCGCTATCTCCTCCAGCTCTTTTAACCAGCGCTGAGGGGCTGCTGGGCAGTGTCTGAAGGGTCATTTCCAGCTTCAGATGATAGCTCTGGTTTAAGAGGCTTGAGCAATTCAGCCTCTGCCCTTGGCAATATCTTGAACTCAAGGATCAATAGTGTTTTATTTTGTTTCTCTTTCTTCCGCTGACTCATCATCAGTGGTAAGAACCAGATAGCCCTAGAATTCTTGATCACAGGAATCTGTGATAGTCCTTCTTCTAGAAAAGAAGCATCTGCTTATTGACTCAAACTTGTATCAAAGTGAATTGTTGGAGACCTATTTCAAAAGGCAGAGAGTCTTCCATCTGTGCCCATTACCTCAGGCTCGATTTCTATTTTGATTCATTCATATCTTTGTCTTGGGTGAAATCAACCCTGAATATTCATTGGAAGGACTGAGGCTGAAGCTGAAGCTCCAATGCTTGGGCCACCTGGTGTGAAGAGCTGCCTCATTGGAAAAGACCCTGATGCTGGGAAAGACTGAAGGTGGGAGGAGAAGGGGACGACAGAGAATGAGATTGTTGGGTGGCATCACCGACTCAATGGATGTGAGTCTGAGCAAACTCCAGGAGAGAGTGAAGGACAGGGAAGCCTGGCACGCTGCGGTCTATGGGTCACAAGGAGTTGGACATGACTTAGCAACTGAACAGAAGCAACAACAACCCTTGGTTTTTCCTGCACAGAGTGAATTCCCTCTTCTTTAGGTGACAGTGCATGGCTCTTCCCCGGGAAAAGTGCCAGTGTTCCGTTCCCTGTGGCCTCAGGGGGCTTTCAGTTGAGTGTGCCCCTTCCACCCCCAGCCACGGGGCAGGCCCGTGATGAAGGCTGGCCAGTTGGAGCTTTCTCCATCTCCAGCCACAGCAAGTGATACAGGGAGAGGAACAGGACCAAGTGTGACCCTTGGGAGTTTATACCTGCGCAGGACAAAGGTAGGACTGTTCCTTCCAGATCAGAGAGTGATGAGTGTTTTCTGTAAAGATCCAAGTGTTAAGTGTTTATACAATCCCTGGTGCATCTACTCAGCTTGCTCTTGTAGTGAAAAATACAATACAATACAATACAATATAATACACCGCCAATACAAAAATGGGGGGGCGTGGCTGTCTTCCCATTAAACTTTATTTACAAAGGCTACTGGATTTGGCCTGTTGCCAGTTTCTGTTTTAAAATAAAACCATTGGAAAGCAGGAATGTAAGACCTACCTTGTGAAAACAGCCATGTTAAAACCAACTCAGAAGGGAACTTCCCTGACTAACCAGTGGCGAAGACTCTGTGCTTCCAGTGCAGGGGGCCCTGGTCCGATCCGGGCTCAGGGAACTAGATCCCGAAGGCTGCAACTGAGAGTTCACATGTTGCAACTAAAGATCCTAAGGGCGCCAACTAAGAGCTGATGCAGCCAAATAAATATTTTAAAAAACCAACTCAGCGGAAAACAGAACTACAAGTTGGAGAGAATGAACTCCAAGAGCCATTACTGACCCCTAGATCTAGCCATGCCTGAAGGAGGCCATCCTTTGAATAGCTGGTTATGTAGTCCAATAGTACCCTTTACTGCTTAAGGCAATTTGATATGGGCTTTTGTCATGAAAGAAAATTGTGACTCTTATAATTCTATCTCCAGTAGTCTGCTCTTGGAGCTCTAAAGTTGTAAAAGACCTGAGCTGGAAAGACTTTAGAAGCAGGAGGAGGAAAGGGGCTTTAAAAAATCTTAACTTGGAGACCTCCATGGAGCCCTGTCAGCTGCCAGAATCAGGGAGTCTGATCCCACCCACCCACAGCCCACCCAAGACCCCAAGCACTCTTTCAACCATTGATTAATTGAGGAACTCAGTTTGCTAGAATCGTACCCTGATCTAGAAGGGACAGGAGAATGGACACTGATTGTTTTGTAATTTATATGTGCAGTGTGTTTACAATATACATGCTGGGGACATGTAGATAGAGTATTTCATGCCATTCTTACAACAGCCTAGAAATAGGATCATTATCCTTATTTTGCACTTAAGGAATCAGCAGTACAACTCATGAGAGTTAAGTGATTTGCCAAAAGTAACCAAGACAGTACGTGCAGGAGTAAGATCGTAATCCCAGCTGGGGGTGGGGGCAGGGGGGCTCCAAAATCCAATATTTTCCCTCAGTACCTTTGCCATCTTCCCTAACAAGAGACTGAGAGTGGGCCTTTGTCCCTGTCACAGAAGCAGCACGTTCATAATAAGCCCACATGTTACATGGTTGAAGACTGGGATAAAGGAAAACCAGTGGCACCTGCCATCCGGCTCACCAGCAGCGTTATAAGCAAAACCTGGCCCATGAGCTGTAAATGCCCAGCCCAGCTCTTCTTTCAAGTAAATTGGTGGGGTTGTATTAGGAGATTTCTCTTTGCAAAATGCTAACAATGCAGTGGTGCTTAAATTTTATGTGTGTGAGATTATGACTAGATACGTCAAGCGGGAGGAAAGAGTCTGCAGCTGACAAGAGCTGGGTACACAATGATTTTTTTCTTCTTTTCTCCCAGCCTCGTTCCCAGACAGTCCTCGAGTGGAAGAGTTTTTTTTAATGGAGAAAGTTCACAATAAAACTGCTGGTTCATGGCTCTTGGACGGGGACGTGGAGAAGCCTGGTGGTCTCTGTTCTTCTGGGGGAAAAATCAGAGAAACTGGGAACTTAGCTGTTGATGCTCAGTTGCTCAGTCGTATCTGACTCTCCGAGACCCCATGGACTGTAGCCTGCCAGGCTCCTCTGTCTATGGGATTTCCCAGACAAGAATAACTGGAGTGGGTTGCCATCTCCTTCTCCAGGGATCTTCTTGACCCAGGGATAGAACTTGAGTCTCCTGCATTGGCAGGTGGGTTCTATACTACTGAGCCTTGTGGGAAGCTCCACTGAGAACAGTGCAACTTCCTTAAAAATAGTGATGGTCCTACCAAATCCATCAGCAGCTTGGGTATGCTTCCTCTGTGCTTAGGGCTGACTCTTGGCCCCCGGAGTTCTGGCTGCAGGGTGCTGTGTGGCAGGGCTACAACATGAACTCAGGTTCTGGGACTGATGGAGAGAGAAGAAAGGGAAGCAGGAGAGCATCAGAGTGCTCTCTTTTCTCTCTCGCTCTTCTTTGGCAGACAATGGAAGAAGGAGAGGAAGATCAAAGACACATGCAAGACGGAGGGAGACTGATGCCGAGTGACAGAAATGGGAGAAGAATCAAGGGGCGGAATCAAAAAAGAGAGAAAGATGAGAGGGTTCAGACCAGAGTCCTGAGGACAATTGAAGGAGGCACAGAAATGCCCAAAGAGAGAAACAGATACTCAGATACACAGGTGTAGGGGTGCGCACGCGCGCGTGCACACACACACACACACGTGTGTACAGGGAGAGATGCGTGTGTGCATGCATGCACACATACACTCAGAGGGAGAGAGAAAGAAGGAAAGGAGAGAGAGGGAAAATGCAAAGAGAAACAAAGTAGAAAGGAACAGGAACCTTTCCTAGTGACATTAATTGTGACATTCAACCTGAGTAAAGAAAGGAAGCCAACCCCATTTTCGAGCCTTTTAAAGCTCGTTATGCACCCAGAACTTCAGCTGAATGGGAGAATGTTTGAACACTTATAGACAGCCTGCCCACAGCCTGAAGAAGCTCTTCAAGGGGCAATGGTGTCCCACTGGCATCCTGTCCATGGTCCAAGAATCTGGACCCATTGCCCTGGCTCCAGCTGAACCCTTCCAACTGAGGCCTGAGAGCCCTAGACTCCATTAGGCAGATGTCCTGCTGACACAGCATGAGTTTGCACCAACCCACTCCTGCAGCTGGGGTGTCCAGGGGCACCTGCATGTCGGGACGTGCGGACACCCCACAGCTGCACCCCTGAACCTCACTGCAACCTCTGATGTGACTGTCACGCTTCCTTTGAACCGACATCCTGGAGGACCAACCATGGCCTCTGTTGGCTCTGTGACCACACAGTGGCCTAAGAGGACACCCACGACCAGAGAGGCTATCCTGACTTTGACAGAAGAGGCTGCAGGGTTTGTGTGTGCCTGAAAGTTTGCGTCACTCTTCCTACAAAGGGGATGCCGTCCTGGAGATTTTTCCATATTTGTTCATGTGAATCGACATCATTGAATGACAAGGTTTAATGGGAAATAAGGAAATCTTCTCACACCAAGCCCACTGCCATGCCCACTTAGGAAGAGTCCTGGGTTCCTCGGTGAATGAAGCATTTTTTTAAAAAATTTATTCACTTCTCTATTTTTTGGCGACACCTAAGGTGGCATGTGGGATCTTAGTTCCCCAGCCAGGGATGGAATTTGTGCCCCCTGAATTGGAAGCAGGGAGTCTTAACCCTTGAACCACCAGGGAGTGTCTTTGTGTGAAAGATTACCTTGGTCAGACTTTCATGTTCAAGAGCATCTTCACATGTCCCGTCCACCAGGAACCTAGCGGGGGAAGGAGCCCTCATGATACCAGTTTGCTCTTGACTACTGCTTTACAAAAGCACTATATCATCTCACCTTGCCCTCCTCTCTCCTTGTCTTGTCTTCCTTCTGTTTCACACATCCAGACTCTCTCTCTTGCTTTCAAAATTAAAAGAGGCTAGCGAATGCCTGGGCATCCCGGACATGCTCTGGGAGCATCAAACACTCTGGTTGTTCTGGGGCAGCTTCTGCCAGGGGCACTCAGCCTAGGAAGTTCGGAACTGTTGTATAACAGGAAATTTCAGCCCTCACCCTCTGTAGTCTGCTGATAAGAATAACATTGGGTAGCATGTAGCATCTTTAGATTCATCAGAAAGAGAAAACACAAAAAGATGTTTCTGTTTGTAGAAAGAAAAAGAGATCACTGGACGGCAGTGAACTGATAAGATATCCGAGCAGGTTCAACAGGAAGATTTTGTCTTGAGTTAACTGAAGGTAGGGAATGAGTGTGTTAGCTCTGGAGTTGGGTGCAAATCTGGGCTCCATGACACTGAGACTCTTCCTTAAACACTGGGACTTGTCTTCCCCATCTGAGAGAGATGAGACATGAGATTCTCAGCCCCTACCCCCAAATTTGCAAGTGAGCACTGATAGATGAGAACCCTCTATGCTTGTCATTTTGGAAGCTCTAGCTTTGAGATCTTGGACAAGTAACTCTAATATCTCTGTGCCTTGCTTTCAAAGAGCCCACCTGCCAATGCAGGAGATGAAGGGATGCAGGTTCAATCCTTGGGTCGAGAAGATCCTCTGGAGGAGGGCATGGCAACCTACTCCAGTATTCTTGCCTGGAGAATCCCATGGACAGAGGGGCCTGGTGGGCTACAATCCATAGGGTCACAGAGTCGGACATGACTGAAGTGATTTAGCATGCAATCTCCTTACATGTAAAATGAGATGACTGTTGGTACCTACCTCATTAAGTTGTTTGAATTAGCAATATTGAAGCACTTAGATCAGTGCCCAGCGTGCAGTATGGGCCCAGTAAATGTGAGCTATGGCACTGAAGTTGTCATCAGGACTCTTGACTAAACCTGTGGAGGGCAGAAGGTGGTGGTGGGTTACTGGCTTGAGTAGCCTAACTCTGGGTGGGATGGGAATATAGCCAGGTTTCTTTCTTTTTCCGGTTCTCAGCTTTTCCCTCTATGTCTGTCAACTTTTTTTTTTTTTTTTTGCCTTTCTGAGAATGGTTTTTACTTGCCTCCATGTGAGATTTTTGTAGCTTCTCCATCAGAGAGGGTAGAACTCTTACCTCCAGCTGCAGGTAGCGATATCCTGGGGAAGAAATATGATCAATTTGGCTTTCACCTCGTTCCCACTCCTTGGATGAATCTCTGTGGCTAGAGTGGTGAGGTCTGTGATTGGCTCAGCTATAATGACATGACTGTTTGAGCTCCTGTGATTGGCTCAGCTTTAATCACATGACTGCTCTTGGGGAGTGTATGTGTGATTGAAATGAAAGCAGTTATTTTTCCAAAGAAGGAAGGTGCTTCAGAGAGAAGTAATAGACTTCTGCTATAGTTGTTGTTATTTTTTAAAAAGATCCCTGCATATTTTCTGGTCTAGAAATAGGTCCTCAACCAATTGTCCTCTATGCATTGGCCTTCATCTCAAGGATCCTTATCTATAAAATGGGAGTCTCGTAATACCTGTAGTAAGGATTGAGTAATACACTTATAACCTAACAGTGCAGGCACATAGTAGGTGCTTTATAAATGCCTTTGCTCTTTTGCTTCCTGTAGCCAGAGATGCAGGAAGACCACCATCTAAATAACACAAAGCTTTGTGAGCAAATCTTCAGGAGGGCTACCTTCCTCCAGGACCTCAGAAACTCTAAAGCAAATGTAACTGGAGAAACACTGCTCTTACCACTTAGTAATTAGGCCCTGATTGTTGTTTATCTGTGCGCTGTACTGTAACTCCCTCTGCCCGAGGCTGGTGCTAGAGCTGGGAAAATACAATTTCCTCCAAACTAATTTAGTTTTAAGAGGAAAATGAAAGTTTAAAGTAGTTTAATGTTTCGGCAAAACCATAATGGCTGGGGAAGATTGGACGATGTGAACCAATAAAGCACCCTAATTCTGATAATAACTCAAGGCTTAACTCTTCCCCACATCAAAACCCATCCCCATGCCGACACTCCACACAGATCCAGTGGATGCTGGAACAATCACTCGTCTTTATTTATTTTGAGTTATTTAAAACATAAACAACTTCACTTTTGATTTTCGTGGAGCCCTAAGGACACAGCTGTTAATGTCATTTATGTAGCCCGGCGGTTAGACCCTAGGAGATGCTCCCAGGATTTATGCGTTTTCATTCCATTCACATGCTTTCCTCAGACCAATGATTCGATTCACAGGGTAAGAGTTCCATCCTTGAGTCGAAGGTACTTGTTGAAAAGGCCTGAGTTACAACATGGCCTTTAAAAGGGGGAACACTCTGGGAGCCTCAGTTTCTTATTTATAGAATAGAGAGGCTGAGAAAGACTTGTAGGGTTGTTGTGAGAATTAAGTAGAATGCTTTAAATGTACCTGGCCAATGAGAGAGTACCAAGAAAACGTGCATCCCTTCATTTGCTGAGTACACACTAGGTGGTCACTGTCCTTATGAGGTCTAAGGATTCATAAAGCCTTAAGGCATGGGAGGGCAGGTTGTAGCACCTGTTGACTATTTTTTTTTTTTTTTTTGATGAGAGAGTTTTTAGGCTCCCAACTCCATGTTTTCCAAGGTTTTTAAAAAATAGATTAATTGGCCGTACCAGGTCTTAGTTGTGGGAAGTGTGATCTAGTTCTCCGACCGGGGATCGAACCCAGGCCCTCTGTGTTGGGAGCACGGAGGCTTAGCCACTGGACCACCAGGGAAGTCCCCCAGGTTTGTTTGTCATTAGTTCATTCCTCTAGTTCCCCCATCTCTCTCTCCTACACGTGTGGGTGCTCTCTCTCTCTGTGGGATTTTGTTTTTGATTGTGTGTGTTTCAGTTGTTTAAAAAGAACTTTGGTTCTTTGCTGTTGCCAGGTGACCTTTGTAGCTATACCTCCTGCCACCAGACCTGATATACTCTGTGTTTCAGTCAGTTAACATTTTAATTTATTTTTTATGTTATTTATTTTATTATTTGGCTGCCAGATCTTAGTTGTGGCATGTGGGGTCTAGTGAGCAGGGATCCAACCCCGGCTCCCCCTGTGCTAGGAGCACCAAGTCATAGCTGCTGGACCCCTGGGGAAGTCCCAACATTTTAATTTTTAACCAAATTCCAGAAACCCTTTCTCTCTTTTAGGCATGTTATCCTTTCTTGCTTAGCTATGTCTTCCTCATTCGTTCACCTGAAAACTCCTATTCATTCTCCAAGTTCAAACTCTTATTTAATTTGTCCTACTCTCTTCCCTGATTGCCTAGACATAGTTCTTAATTTCCTTCCCCATCTTGCCATAGCGCTGTGTTTGTATCTCTATGATAAACCATATTTTAGTTTTATAACCTTTCCTCACATGTTTTGGGTTTCCCAGGTGGATCAGTGGTAAAGAATACACCTGCCAATTCAGGAGATGCAAGAGGTGTAGGTTTGATCCCCAGGTTGAGACAATCCTCTGGAGAAAGGAATGGCAACCCATGGGGAGAATTCCCATGGACAGAGGAGCCTGGAGGGCTATAGTCCATAGGGTTATTAGAAAGAGTCAGACACAACTGAGGGACTGAGCATGCATGCTCACATGTTTTCCTGCAGCATGACCTTGATATGTCTTCCTGGTGTTCAGGTGTTTGGTCCATATCTGCTCAACAAAAGATTAGAGTATGGATGGGAAACCTGTTACATGCATGCCACAACCTTCCATTCCCTGCTCGTGGCAGACATCACTAATTGATGGGCCCAGGCTCAGGGCTTGTCTCAATCTAGGGCTTCAGCGGACACTCTCAATCAATTATGTTAACATATGTAACACTGAACTAGAAGAAGGATGGATTTGGGGAAGAGGCTTACAAGAGTATTGGAGGATGTTCACCTAGGTACATTCCATTACTTGTCTGGCTCTATAAACAGTGTTCCTCAGTGGAAAGATGGTCAGAAGCTTAGGGAACATTTCTTTTTTCATTTTCTTCCTTCCTTTCTTTTTTCATCTTGGCTATGCCGCTCGGCTTGTGGGATCATTGTTTCCCAACCAGAGATCAAAGCTAGGCCCATGGCAGTGAAATCGCCAAGTCTTAACCTCTGGACCACCAGGGAATTCCTGAGAACGTTTCTTTAGAGAATTTTCAGACTCTGTGCGGAGCTGGATTTACCCCAGAATTGGCTGATGTTGTTCAGTCACTCAGCTGTGTCCAATTCTTGTGGCCCCATGGACTGCAACATGCCAGGCTTCCCTGTCCCTCACCAGAATTGGAGAAAAGTGATTTTCTGCCTCCCAGTGAAACAGAACAGCACTCTGTCCCCCTCTTCCTGAACCCAGCAAGATTGCAAGCCACAGGGCTGCTGGAGGCAGGATTTTCAGCATGAACATTGAGTGTGGCTGCAAGGAAGTCTTCCCATATGGGTCTGTGTGCAGTGGGTGCAGATCAGCATGGTCTGCAAAAGGAGAGGTGGAGTAGCCATGTTGAGTTTGGTAACCTGCTGGTTTGTGGGCTCAGGTGGCACCACAAGAAATTCCTCACTAGAGATCACTTTCAGTGGAGTTAGTTTCCAACAATCAAGCTTGGGGGGAAACACCTACCATTGTGGGTGTGTGTTCAGTTATGTCCCACTTTTTTTGACCCCAGGGACTGTAGCCTGCCAGGCTTTTCTGTCCATGAGATTTTCCAGGCAAGAAAACTGGGGTAGGTTGCCATTTCCTACTCCAGGGGATCGTCCCAACCTAGGGATCAATCCCTTGTCTCTTGCATCTCCTGCATTGGCAGGCAGATTCTTTACCACCGCACCACCTGGGAAGCTCTACATACCATAACTTGATCATTAAAAGGAAATGTGTTTGCCATCAGGGAAAGGCAAATTGAAACCACAATGGGACACCACTTCACACCCACTAGGATGGCTTTGATAAGAACAACAGACAATTAACAAGTATTGGTGAGGATGTGGAGAAATTGGAACCTTACTATGTTGCTAGTAGGAACATGAACAGATGCTGCTGCTTTGGGAAACAGTCTGGCAGTTCCTATATACACGAATGTATGATGGGAATACCAGACCACCTGACCTGCCTCCTGAGAAACCTGTATGCAGGTCAGGAAGCAACAGTAAGAACTGGACATGGAACAACAGACTGGTTCCAAATAGGAAAAGGAGCACGTCAAGGCTGTATATTGTCACCCTGCTTATTAACTTCTGTGCAGAGTACATCATGAGAAACGCTGGGCTGGAAGAAGCACAAGCTGGAATCAAGATCGCCAGGAGAAATATCAATAATCTCAGATATGCAGATGACACCACCCTTATGGCAGAAAGTGAAGAGGAGCTAAAAATCCTCCTGATGAAAGTGAAAGAGGAGAGTTAAAAAGTTGGCTTAAAGCTCAACATTCAGAAAATGAAGATCATGGCATCTGGTCCCATTACTTCATGGGAAATAGATGGGGAAACAGTGGAAACAGTGGCTGACTTTTTTTGGGGGGAGGGTGCTCCAAAATCACTACAGATGGTGATTGCAGCCATGAAATTAAAAGATGCTCACTCCTTGGAAGGAAAGTTATGACCAACCTAGATAGCATATTCAAAAGCAGAGACATTACTTTGCCAACAAAGGTCTGTCTAGTCAAGGCTATGGTTTTTCCAGTGGTCATGTATGGATGTGAGAGTTGGACTGTGAAGAGAGCTGAGTGTCGAGGAACTGATGCTTTTGAACTGTGGTGTTGGAGAAGACTCTTGAGAGTCCCTTGGACTGCAAGGAGATCCAACCAGTCCATTCTAAAGGAGATCAGTCCTGGGTGTTCTTTGGAAGGAATGATGGTAAAGCTGAAACTGCAGAACTTTGGCCACCTAATGCGAAGAGTTGACTCATTGGAAAAAACTCTGATGCTGGGAGGGATTGGGGGTGGGAGGACAAGGGGAAGACAGAGAATGAGATGGCTGGATGGCATCACCGACTCGATGGATGTCAGTCTGAGTGAACTCCGGGAGTTGGTGATGGACAGGCAGGCTTGGCGTGCTGCGATTCATGGGGTCTCAAAGAGTCGGACACGACTGAGCGACTGAACTGAACTGCACTCAGTTGTGTCTGACTCTTTGCCCCATGAACTGTAGCCTGCCAGGCTTCTCTTGTCCGTGGAATTTTCCAGGCAAGATTGTTGGAGTGGGTTGCCATTTCCGACTCCAGGGGATATTCCTGACCCAGGGATTGAATCTGTGTCTCTCGAGTCTCCTGCATTGGTAAGTGGATTCTTTACCACTGGCAGTTCCTCTATAGGTTAAACACAGAGTTTCCACAGGATCAGCTACTCCATGCCTATGAATACACCCAAGAGAACTAAAAATATATGGTCACACACACACAAAAAACTTGTATGTGAAATTTCATGTGAGTGGACTATTCATAGTAGCCCAAAAGTGGGAACAGCCAAATGTCCAGTGATGAATGAAAAAACAAAATGGGGTCTATAAATAGGATGGAATATCATTCAGCCACAAGAAGGAGTGTAGTACTGATACATGTCACAATATGGAGGAAGCGTGAGTACATTATATTAAATGCAAGAAGTCACATGAGGCCACATTTTTTATGATTCCATTTGTATTAGTCAAATCCATATACCTAGATTGTGTAATAGTGGTTGCCTGGGGTTGGGAGCAGGAGGGGCTGGAGAATGACTACTGAAGGGTACAGGGTTTCTCTGGGGGCCATACAAAATGTTCTGTAATTATATAACAATAATGGAAGCACAACTTTGCAAATGTACTAAAACCCACTGAACTGTAGACCTTAAAAGGGTCAGTTTTATGGTATGTGAATTATATTTTTAATTTAAAAATTATAAAAAAGTAAATGTGATCTAATTTTGTGGTCCAAGAAGCTGAGGTCTGAGATGGCTCTATGACATGGAAAGTCACCATTTCGAGGGGAATTCTTGACCTTCCCATGACAACCTGGCTGGAAGCATGGTCACACTCCACGTGTTCTTGGATCCCAGTGTTCTTTCTTGTGAGTGTCTTCCCTCCTGACTCACGGCTTCCGACTCAAATTCTTCTTTTCTATCAAGGCAGAGTGCAAACTACTTCCACTGGGGATTCAAATATTGTCTGCATCTTCTTCTGAACATATTTTTTGTGTATGTTAGTTGCTCAGTTGTATCAGACTCTTTGTGACCCCACGAACTGTAGCCCGCCAGGGTCCTCTGTCCGTGGAATTCTCCAGGCAAGAATACTGGAGTGGATTGTCATTCCTTTCTCCAGAGGATCTTCCCGACCCAGGGATCAAACAAACCCTGGTCTCCTGCATCTCAGGCAGATTCTTTACCATTCTACAGGGAACATATATGTATACATATGTTGTATATATACATGTGCATATATACATATGGGCTTACCAGGTGGCGCAATGATAAAGAATCTGTCTGCCAGTGCAGGAGATGCAAGAGACTCATGTTCAATCCCTGGGTTGGGAAGATCCCCTGGAGAAGGAAATGGCAACCTGCTCCAGTCTTCTTGCCTGGAAAATCCCGTGGACAGAGGAGCCTGGTGGGCTACGGTCCATGGGGTCACAAAGAGTTAGACATGACTGAGCATGCACACGAAAACACACACACACACACACACACACATATATTGTGTGTGACTGTATTTACTATGGCACTTGTACAACATTTTGCATTATTGACAAATGACCATGTTGGACTGTGTGCTTCTCAAGGGCAGGGTATCTATGAAGAGTCTGCAAGTGATACCAAGCCAGTTTCACTCTCATTAGAGAAAAAAACCAACCAAATAAAAAATTACCTAGAGACTGAGGAACTTTCCGATGTGGCTCCACTGAGGACTCAGTTCTCTCTTTCCAGGTTTTAGCTCAATTTCCTCAGCTCTTCCTGCAGATTTATCCTCCATCCTCTCAGGTCAGCTCCAGCGCTGAGTGAAAGCATGTTCTTCTCTCCTGTGAGGCCCAGCTCGAGTCCCAAGGTTAGTTCTGGAACCCTCTTCATGAGCAAGAGGATGGTGGTGCCCTGAATTGCTGACCCTGGTGCTGAGGGGGATTCAGATGGACCTCAAGGTTTAGGAACAGCAAAATGGCTGGTTTTCCGAAGAAGACTGGGATAGTGTTGCCAAAAGAATGGGAGATCTATACGGAACAATAAGAATTAACCAATGCCCACTGCGGTTCATTTCTTTCTCTCAGGTTTTTAAAAATACTTTTTTGATGTGGACCACTTTAAAGTCTTTAATGAGTTTGTTACAGGATTGTTTCTGTTTCATGTTTTGGTTTTCTTACCTGTGAGGCATATGTGATCTTAGATCCCCGACCAGGATCAATCCTGCACCCCTTGTATTGGAAGGCAAAGACTTAACCACTGGGCCACCAGAGAAGTCCCTGTAATTCATTTCTGAATCGCCAGAACTTAGAACAGGATAAGCATTGAGCAAACGTCTATTAAATTAAAAAAAGAATCCTGGAATAGTAGCTTCCAAATAAAAACCTGCAAGATGTAATGGGCTGAAGTGGGAAAACATGTGATATTAAATCCTCAGGGTATTTGGGGTTTATGTCTAAAAAGCTTAGGGTCTGATTGCTATTTGGGATATTTCTTTTAAACTATCGAAGGTGTTCTAGATACTCTGAATGTCCAAATCAGTGGGTCCCAGTCTTTTCGTTTAGTGACATAGCTACTGTTTAAAATTCAGTGGGAATTATAGACTCTTTTGGGCTTACCCGGTAGTCCAGTGATGAAGAATCCACCTGCAATGCAGGAGACTCAGGTTCGATCCCTGGGTTGGGAAGATCCCCTGGAGGAGAGCATGGCTACCCACTCCAGTGTTCTTGCCTGGAGAATCCCATGGACAGAGGAGCCTGGCAGGGTAGAGTCCATGGTGCTGCAAAGAGTCAGACATGACTGAAGCAACCGAGCATACACACACACAAAAATGCTTTCCTTAGAAAATTTTGCATTAAACAATAACTCACCTGGGATTTGGGGAGTTCCTGGACCCCAAGGAATCTGGGAATAATCACCGACATTGGAATTTATATATTTCTTGATTCCCCATTGTTTTAAAAATCTTTCCTCTTGGAAGTACCCTGAATCAGGACTAGAGGGCATTGTGTACCTAGAAAACACACCGGTCGCAGTGTGAAAGCTCCTTAGATTTTCACACAAAAAGGCATGTTCGCTGCTCAGTTAACAAGTAAGTCCTCCCCTGCTCCCAGGAGGGAGTGCACTCAGCCCCCTGTGAAGAAAGGGATGGGGACACAGGGAGAAGCGCTACCTAAATGTTTCCCTCATTTGTATGTTGATGAAATGTTGGCAGTCTCCCCAGAGTTCAAGTGCCTGGTTTGGATTGATTTCCCAGCAAGGATCCTGGTGTGTTGGGAGGTGCAGCATATTGGAAGCATACGAGGTTCAGCGTCCCAGCCTTGCCCGTGGCTTCCCATGAGACCTTTGGAAGGCCCGTCCCTTCCCTGTGCCTCTGCGCTCTCATTTGCAAAATGAGGGAATTGGATTAGCCACCCCCAGATAATTACAGGATGTGATGCCTCTCAGGTTCAGATATTTCAGGAGTGGTGGAGAGATGGGAGGAGAGAGAAATGCAGCCAGGGAAGAGTGTGGCTAGACTCAGAAATGAACATATCAGGAGGTCCCCCGAGGATGGGGCAAAATAATAAATCCAGCGAGTGAGTTTGGAGAGCTAAAGGAGAGGACCTCGCTTCAATACTAAATGGTCGGTACGTGAAAACAGTCTGCTTATTTAAAAGGACAGCACTGCAGTAGGCAGCCTCTGAGATAGCCCCAGTGTAATCTACTCACCCTAGTTATTTACTTCGAACCAACAGAGTCAGGAAAAAGTATAGGGGGCCGCTTTGGAGATTAGGTCACAAGAAGATGGTTAATTCTATCTTGGACCCTCTTTCTTTGCCTCTAGCTTTCTGCTCTGTTTAAGCCAGCTGCCATGTTGAGAGCTGCTCCAGGGAGAGGACTCTATGGCAAGAAATGAAAAAAGGCTTCCGGCCAACTGTCAGTGAGAAGCCGAGGCCTACCAACACCCCACTCCCCGCCACCGCCACCCAGCAGCTCACATGAAACTTAGGCCTCCCAATAACCACATGAATGAACTTGAACTTGGAAGTGTGTCCTCCTGCATTTGAGGCTTCAGCTCAGATTGCAGCCTTGACTCATGGCTTGATGACAGACTCCGAGAAACTTAAAGGCAGAGGCACCCAGCTGAGCTGTGCCTGGATTCCTGACCTATAGAAACTATGAAATAATACATGCTTGTCACTGAAATGCTGAGATTTGGGATAATTTGCTATCTAGTGAGAGATAACTAATGCAAGTATTAAAGTAGTGATTTTCAAACTGTTCTCTTTCCTAGCAGAGTGACTTGGCATCTTTTCACTACTCTAAACCTTGGTTTGTTCATCTGTAAGTGGTAGCCACATCAGAGGATTGCTGTGAGGTCTAAATGAGATCACACATGAAAAGTGCTTGCACAGAGTTGGGCACATGGGCAATAAATGGCAGCTATCATCATCACCAACACTACCACCATCATCACCAAAGGAATTCAATAGCAGAGGGCTGGAAGCTGCTAGCTATTTCTCATTCCTTTTCTAGTAACAGATAGCATCATTCCATGCAAGTGACTAGCCAATCAGAGGGCCCCATCCTTTGGCAAAAATGATTGGCCCAAAGGGTAGGGGTTGAACTGAAAGGACCAATGAGAGTCATTTCCCAAGATTTATACAAAATTACTGGGAGAGAGGGAGTCTGGGAGAAAGTTTCTGGTATGGGGCAGGATTTCTTGAGGCTCAATCCTTAGAGAGAAATCCTCTAACCTTTCTCCAAAACAAAAGCCATCCGTAATTTCCAGCAAACCTCTTTGATATTTACTTTATTTCCATTAGAGTTAAATTCCAGTGATTAATGAAGTCTTAAAAAAAAAATCCCCAAAGAAATAAACACAACAACAGGAATGGAACCAGACGAATGCCCTCCTCTAAAGTCTATCTGCAAATAATCTCTCATGGTTTAATTGGCCTTTTAGGTAAAACCTCTCTCTGTTGCAACTGAAATTGGTTCTTTTTGCTTCAGAGAGTGCTCAGGGCTGATTACCTCCGAGGAATGAGACCTGAGGGCAGATCATACATGAGGCCTTTCATCTGTCCTGGTCCTGAAAGCAGAGGTTTCACCGGGGATGGGTGGGCAGGAAAATGCTCATCTCGCAGATACCTGGGAGTCTCCTAGAGACCTTAGTGATATTCCCGATTGTCAGGCCCTGATCTTTTCCTTCTGGGCCTCCAGGATGGGTAATGGCAGGCCGCCAAGAAACACACTGATTTATAGAATAATCCAAGTATAAATTACCTCCTTGGAAATTAGAAAAAAATAATTGATTTGTGAGCAGTTGTTTTTTGGAAAGGATCAATCAGGAGTTTGAGTTTGGACACGTTCAACTTGAGATACCTAAAAGACCTCCAAGTGATATTATCAAGAGGCAACTGACTGGGTGAGTCTAGTCTGGAAGTCAAGGGAGAATCTGGCTGGATGGACACACTTGCTGCTGCTGCTGCTGCTAAGTCACTTCAGTCGTTTCCGACTCTGTGCAACCCCATAGACAGCAGCCCATCAGGCTCTGCCATCGCTGGGACACATTTGGGTGTGACCCAAATGTGGAGGGGGCTTCCCAGGTGGCGTTAGAACTGGGTAAAGAACTGGGCTGCCAATACAGGAGACAGAAGAGATGCAGGTTCGATCCCTGGGTCAGGAAGATCCTCTGGAGGAGGGCATGGCACACCCACCCCAGTATTCTTGCCTGGAGAAGCCCGTGGACAGAGGAGCCTGGCAGATTGTAGTCCATGGGGTTGCAAAGTGTCAGACACGACCATGCACGCAAGGGTGTGGAGGTCATAGGGAGCCATGGCCCTGGGTGAGATCATGGAGGAAAGGAAAATTCTGCTCCTCCTGACCTTGACATTGAGAAGGTCGTACTTGCCTTTGGTAGGTAAGCTGAGCAGATCCTAGGATGCCCCATGGGCATCAGTTTATTTCTTTTTAGGTTACCTAGGAAACAACTCCAGTCTTCCAACCATCACTGTGCTTCTGACTCTTAGGTGGGAGTATATCCCAATGTCAGGGGCTGAGGAAGGACTCATCACTAGCTGTGATGATCAATTTCATGTGTCATTTTGACTAGGCTAGGCTTGATATGCTGCAGTCCCTAGGGTCACAAAGAGTCAGACATGTCTGAATGACTGAATAACAACAAGGTAAAAGATGGTAAAACAGTGTTCCTGGGGGTGTCTGTCTGGGGGTGTCTCTGAAAGAGATTAGCTTTGGATTCAGTAGGCTGAATGAAGATTTTCCCTCACCAGTACAGGTAGGCATGGTCCAATCCACTGAGGGCCTGAGTAGAGCAAAAAGGTAGAGAAAAGTTAAATTTTCTTCTCTCTTCTTGAAGTGGACTCTCATCTTTTCCTGCCCTTGGACACTGGAGCTCCTGGCTCTTGGGCCTTCAGGCTCCTGGAATCACATTTGTCCCCGCCCCCTATCCCCTGGTACTGAGGATTTTGACTTTGGATTAAGTGTGATAGCCATGGGCTCTCTACTGTTTCTCAAGCCTTGAGATTTAGACTGAATTATACCATTGGCTTTTCTGGATCTTCAGCTTGCAGATAACTCCATAACTGTCTGTCTGTCTGTCTCTCTCTATATATATGTATTTCTTATTGATTCTGTTTCTCTGGAGAACCCTGATTGATGCAGATTCTGGTGCTGACAATGGTCCTACTGCTTTCTGAGTGGCTCAGCAGTAAAGAATCTGCCTGCAATTCAGGAAATGCATATTCCATCCATGGGTTGGGAAGATCCCCTGGAGGAGGAAATGGCAACCCCCTCCAGTATTCTTGCCTGGAGAATCCCATGGACAGAGGAGCCTAGTGGGCTACAGTCCATGGGATCACAAGGAGTCAGACACGACTGAGTGTACACACACACACGGTCCTAGAAGAACAGGATTTTAAGGATGAGTTTTCTGAACTGGTTCGTATTTTCTGGAATAGGCCTTCTAATCTGATTAGATTTAAAGATGCTAATATATTTTCTAAAATCTATATTTATTTATTTATTTGGCTGTGCTGGGTTTTAGTTGCTGGGTTGATGGATCTTAGTCTGGGTATGGGGGATCTTCTTCCTTGACCAGGGATCAAACCTGCATTGGGAGCAGAGAGTCTTAGCCACTGGAACCAGGGCATTCTCTAAAGATGCTAATGACTCTTTTCTTCCAGTAGGAAAGAGAACAAGGGTAGCTCATGGCATCAACTGCTTATGTTGTTGTTGTTGTGTCTGTAAGCCATGTCTGACTCTTTGTGACCCCATGGACTGTAACTCACCAGGTTCCTCTATTCATGGGGTTTTCCAAGCAAGAACACTGGAGTGGGCTGCCATTTGCCTCTTTAGATGATCTTCCCGACCCAGGGATCGAACCCAAGCCTTCTGCATTAACAGGTGGATTCTCTACCCCTAAGCTTCCTTTGGAAGCCCCATTCTTGGTTATAGAGACACATGGTATCTGGATTGGCTGCACCTAATCAACCACTTGTAAGAAGCAAGAAGCTCAGTACCTCTGTGCACAATGCTTTTGAGTCTTTCTAGAAACTAAGCAATATAATGACATTGCTTGGTTTCTCCTAATATTGCTGGACAAAGTGGTGAGAGAAAAGGATGAGCTCAGGGATTCCAATTCCCAGCTCAAGCCTACATGAATGACCGAGAGCTTCTAGGTGTGCCCTGAGGGAAAGACTTATCGCCTGTAGCTGCAGGGCTGAAATTGCTGAGAATCAAATACAGGACCTCATCCTGTAATTGGCTGAATTATAAAGCCAGTTGAATTCACAGCCTCCCAGGGTGTCTACTGTTAAAGTGAGGGCCATTGATTGGAAAAGAAGGGGATCTAACAGGTTGGGATGGGATGTGTGGGAAGACCCAGATGAAACTGGCGACATTGAACCTTAAATTCTGATGAGGTCCTTTTTTGCAAGTGGAAGAGGTCACTTCACCCTCCATGGCAGTGGCTTCCCCACCTACAGGGGCATGAACCTTTCCATGCCCCCCAAGCTTTCCCAGACTTGACCTTGAATTGGCTGGGAAAATGGTGGTGGTGTCCCCTGAGGTAGTTGGCATGAAAGATCATGTTGATTCTCCTCCAGACCCCCTCCCCTATACCTCTAGGCTTCTAGACCTGTTGTTGTTCAGTTGCTAAGTTGTGTCCGAATCTTTGCAAAATATGACTGCAGCACTCCAGGCTTCCCTGTCCTTCACTGTCACCCTGAATTTGCACAAATGCATGTCCATTGAGTTGATGATGCTATCCAACCATCTCATCCTCTGTCAGCCCCTTTTCCTGCCCTTAATTTTTCCCATCATCAGGGTCTTCTCCAATGAGTCAGTTCTCTGCATCAGGTGGCCAAGGTACTGGAACTTCTAGAGAATCTCCCTGTGGTGCAGGAGATGTGGGCGCGATCCCTGAGTCAGGAAGACCCCCTGGAGGAGGAAATGGCAACCCACTCCAGTATTCTTGCCTGGAGATCCCATGGACAGAGGAGCCTGGTGGGGGGTACAGTCCAAAGAGTTGCAGAGTCTAGACCTATAACCAGTGCAAATCCCAACAGATTCCTAAAGGTAAGGTTTGCAGTGTGACCTATGGGGAGGTGTGTTATACTCCAAAGCAACAACCTGAGTTTTCTCATTTATACTTTCTCTGGGCAAGAGAGTAGCCACTTGCATAAGCTGTCTTACAGCAGGAGGTCCTGGTAAGGAACATGGAACTAACAAGCTACCACGAGTCAGAAGGACTCCGGAAAGGTCAAAGAAGAGAGGAGACGTCAGACCATATGTCCTACCGACTTCCCAGAATCCTCCTTGCTAGAGTCCATCTTGGCTGAGTGACGCACAAGCCACCAGGAAGGAGCCTGAGTCAAGGGATGGGCCAGAGACAACCCGGAAACTAACCTCATCAGCATAAAACCCGAGACTGTGAGCCACGTGGCAGAGCAGTTCTCATGGGTTCTCTTACCCTACTGCTCTGTGCCTGGGCGCCCCTTCCTGATAGTCTCTTGATTTGTCAGCATGTGTGTCTCCTTGGAAAATTCATTTCCAAGTGTTAGACAAGAGCCCACTCTCAGGCCCTGGAAGGGGGGTTTCTCTTCCTGCAACACTACCACCAAAGACAAGGTGGCCATGGTTAACACGATGAGGAGCAGTTTCAAAGCAGAAATCAAGATGCTCTGACTCACATAGACCCGTGGTGTTGGCTGGTTAATCATGGGATTTCTCTCACTTCACTGTTCACCTGAAAGGATCACAACATTGTTAATCGGCTATATCCCAACACGAAAAGTTTTTGATGTTTTAAAAAAAACTACATCAAATTAAGAAAAAAAATCATGGTGTTCCTCGAAGTGAAATACGTAGATTGATTGATTGAAGTCGCTCAGTCGTGTTCGACTCTTTGCAACCTGTAGCCCACCAAGCTCCTCCGTCCATGGGATTCTCCAGGCAAGAATACTGGAGTGGGTTGCCATTTCCTTCTCCAGGGGATCTTCCTGACCCAGGGATCGAACCCAGGTCTCCCACGTTGCAGGCACAAGCTTTAACCTCTGCACCACCAGGGAAGCCCTTGAAATAGGTAGGAAGCCTACTAATTTTTACCTGATCAGTATATGCAGAAAAGTTTTAGGTCAAGTGAACACAAGTGGAACTCAAACCATAAAATCAGAGAATAACATTCCCTCAATAATCAATGACCTAGCCTTGAGCAAGTTTACAGACCCAGAGCCCCTCAAATGAAGGGGAGGTCAGGTCTTCCCAAGGGAGGACTTCAGTTCAGTTCAGTTCAGTTGCTCAGTCGTGTCCGACTCTTTGCAACCCCATGAATCGCAGCACGCCAGGCCTCCCTGTCCATCACCAACTCCCGGAGTTCACTCAGACTCACGTCCATCGTGTCCGTGATGCCATCCAGCCATTTCATCCTGGGTCGTCCCCTTCTCCTCCTGCCCCCCAATCCCTCCGAGGATCAGAGTCTTTTCCAATGAATCAACTCTTCACATCAGGTGTCCAAAGTACTGGAGTTTCAGCTTCAGCATCATTCCTTCCAAAGAAATCCCAGGGTTGATCTCCTTCAGAATGGACTGGTTGGATCTTCTTGCAGTCCAAGGGACTCTCAAGAGTCTTCTCCAACACCACAGTTCAAAAGCATCAATTCTTCGATGCTCAGCCTTCTTCACAGTCCAACTCTCACATCCATACATGACCACAGGAAAAACCATAGCCTTGACTAGATGGACCTTAGTCGGCAAAGTAATGTCTCTGCTTTTGAATATACTATCTAGGTTGGTCATAACTTTTCTTCCAAGGAGTAAGCGTCTTCTAATTTCATGGCTGCAGTCACCATCTGCAGTGATTTTGGAGCCCAGAAAAATAAAGTCTGACACTGTTTCTACCATTTCCCCATCTATTTCCCATGAAGTGATGGGACC
>SJYQ01004527.1:130579-152571 GCA_006410935.1 Redunca redunca
AAAAAAAAAAGATTCTTTTTTTGGGGGGACCATTTTTAAAGTCTTTATTGAATTTGTTACAATGTTGTTTCTGTTTTATGTTTTGGTTTTTTGGCCTCAAGGTATGTAGGATCTTAGTTCCCTGACCGGGGGTCGAACCGGCACTCCCTGCAAGGGAAGGCAAAGTCTTAGTCACTGGGCCACCAGGGAAGTCCCTGCAGTAAAGTTCTTAAACTCAACAACCCGGTTTGCAGGTGTGTAAAGTGAGTACAACTGTATCATCTCATCTTGGGGTTATGATGAAGTCTAGAGAAGAAAGTTCTTGCCAAGTGGCTAGCCCAGCTCTCAGTGCAGAAAAAGCTCTTCAGAACTGGTTGTTAACTATTACTTATTACCACGTGCCAGGCAGACTGTTTCATTCTTTATTTATGCTGCTGCATTATAATATTTTTTTTTTCTCGTCATCTCACAGCCATCGGATCCAGCTCCAACATTTGATACAAGAGAAAACAGTCATGCTAACAATGTGTGACAGTTGGTCAGAAAAAGGTGGGCCCCTGGGGCTGCCTAGAAATTCTTTTTTATTTGCTGTGGTATAGACGATCACCTTTACTCTACATAGCAAAGTTAAGTGGTAGGTGTTCCTATGACCTCCGTGGTACCCATAAAGAAACAGAGGCCTTACAAGACCACGTGGTCTTACCTTCATCTCCATCATTCTGAATCCTCTCAACAGCCCCATCACAAGTGATATTTTCATCGTGCAGGAGAAGCTGAGACTTGGAGAGATTAAGCCAATCTCTCCAGGAGAGTAGAAGATAGAGATGGGATTCAAAGCCTAGCTCTGATTCTCAAACCCATGGAGGAGAGTGATTATGATTTTCAGTTTTAGAAAAAGATGCCTCGCATTCTAATCTATTAAAAATGACCAATACTAAAGCAGGAGCATTCCTGGCTCCCTCACGCCTCTCTGCTTTCCATTCTCCTAAACACTTTGTTTTTCTCCTAAACACTTATCACCTTCTTACAGGTTGCATATGGCATTGTTTATTTTGTTTATTGCCTTCATTCGCTCTACTTGAATATAATCTCTGTGAATACAGAATTTTTTTTCTTCCTGTTTTATCCATCACTGTATCTCCACTCCTGGAAGATGCCTGGACCAAGGTAGGCATATTCATAATAACTCAGTCCATGGGTAATCTCAGCTTCTCTTCTCTGTCACTTAGTAGCTGCCAACTTGCTTCGGTAAATTACTTATTCCCTCCTCACTTCAGTTCCTCCATAGGAAAACTGAGAAAATGCTAATATCCACCTCACTCGGTGGATGTGAGGATGAAAGCAGTTAATGCACACAAAAGGCTTTAAACAATGGCAGGAACACAATAGGCGCTCGATAATTGCTTACTATGACAGAATCCACTGCAGGCCCAGCACTGTAATGATACCAGATGTCCCTTAAAGACCTCTACCGTGTCGATGTTAATTTTATGTATATGATCAAATGGACTCCTTTAAACCACTGCTATCCTCAATTTACAGATGAGGAGACAGAGGGACTAAAAGGTGATGTCTTTTGCCCCCATGTCCTTAATCAGCCTCCAGAGAAGGCATCTTTATGGTCCCTCCCAGAGTCAACCGTTTCAGTTTTCCTTCTGTGGTAGCTAGCTAGCTGCGCTGCCATGCTGGCAGTTCAAGCTTCCATTCATTAAACTTAAAAGCTTTACAGAATCAGTGTTGGTTTGCGAAATGCCTCGGTGACATCCTCCCTTAATTAATGCCAGTCTTAATGTAAAACCACATTAATAAGACCATTGTATCATGAGGTCCTGGGTGATGCAATCCCCAGGACAATCTATTTATATCCAACGCATTTAAAATAGTTTCTCCACTTCACTCTCCCCTCCCCCCACCAAATCAATTTATACTAAATGCTGTTGCAAAATCAGATTTATCACCCTGGGGATTAAGAAAAACGAAGGGCTAGTTTAATGACAGGATTTAGTTCATTATTTATCTTCTAGCATGTAAATTATAGATTGTCATAAAAGTTTCATTCTTTGGGTGCCCACTACCTAATTTCAGAAAAAAAAAAAAAAAAAAAAAGCAGAAGCCTGCATTACAAAGAGCAAGTGTCTCTTCTCTGGGCACAAGAGCCATCTCCTCTGCCTTCTGACAGACGATAATCTGTCAAAATGAAAAATTAATGGCTGCTCCCTTAATTCATCATTGCCTGCCTCTGTTCTATTAATGCTTTCCTCCCTTCTTCCATCCCTCCTTCCTCCCGCCGCCTCTCACTATCACCCCCACCCACCCCCATGGCATGAGTCTATTCACCAGCAGGGAATTGGAAGCAGAGAACTGGACTAGCCTTGGGGGAGGAAAAAAAAAAGGAAAAAATAGAAAACTAAGTCCATTGACCTCTGGACCCACCGTACATCTGTTAAAGTGGGAAAGGAATGGTTCTTCTCTACTCATTAAACTCAGCAGCACCCCATGATGCAAATGCTGGTACAGCTTGTGGATACCACCCAGGGAGTCTTGGACATTCTACTCCACAGCGCCCCCCCCTCCCCCAACACACACACCCAGGACCTGTTGTAGGCATTGGGTGAGGCGATTATGTTGTGTGGAATTTCAGAGTCCTCCGATTCACCATGCTGATGGTGAATTCGGTAGGGAAACTGAAAAGCCATTTGCTCTGACTCTCCTGTTTCACAGATCAAAAGACATAGCTTCAGAGAGGAGATGGTTTTTGCTAAAGGTCATGCAAGTACTGAGATTGGCACTGCTGCAAATTATGGGTGTCAAACCCAACTGGGCTATCAAGGCGAGCTATTGATCTGTTCATTTGTTATAAATCATTTCTCTCCTAATTCCCTTAAAGGCTCTCCCAAATCTCATCCAACGTCCCTAACGCTTTGTAGAGATCGCACCTCATCATAATAATCCAGTGGGCCCTTTACCAAATATTTCTGACTATTTCCTTTGTGGATAGATGTCAGGGTTGCAGTTCTACTTAGCCTGAGGTTAGGTTTGCTCATGTGGCTCGCTTTAGGCCAATGAAATGTGAGTAGCAGCTTTGAATCAGTTTTAGTGAAGTGTTCAGTTCAGTTCAGTCACTCAGTCATGTTCGACTCTTTTCGCAGCACGCCAGGCCTCCCTGGCCATCACCAGCTCCTGGAGTCCACCCAAACCCATGTGCATGGAGTCGGTGATGCCATCCAGCCATCTCATCCTCTGTCATCCCCTTCTCCTCCCACCTCCAATCCCTCCCAGCATCAGAGTCTTTTCCAATGAGTCAACTCTTTGCTTGAGGTGGCCAAAGTACTGGAGTTTCAGCTTTAGCATCATTCCTTCCAAAGAACACCGAGGACTGATCTCCTTTAGAATGGACTGGTTAGATCTCCTTGCAATCCAAGGGACTCTCAAGAGTCTTTTCCAACACCACAGTTCAAAAGCATCAATTCTTTAGCGCTAAGCTCTCTTCACAATCCAACTCTCACATCCATACATGACTACTGGAAAAACCATAGCCTTGACTAGATGGACTTTTGTTGGCAAAGTGATGTCTCTGTTTTTCAATATGCTATCTAGGTTGGTCATAACTTTCCTTCCAAGGAGTAAGCATCTTTTAATTTCATGGCTGCAATCACCATCTGCAGTGATTTTGGAGCCCCCCCACCGCCACTGTTTCCACTGTTTCCCCATCAATTTCCCATGAAGTGATGGGACCAGATGCCATGATCTTCGGGTTTTCTGAATGTTGAGCTTTAAGCCAACTTTTTCACTCTCCTCTTTCACTTTCATCAAGAGGCTCTTTAGTTCCTTTTCACTTTCTGTCATAAAGCTGGTGTCATCTGCATATCTGAGGTGATTGATATTTCTCCCGGCAATCTTGATTCCAGCTTGTGCTTCTTCCAGCCCAGCGTTTCTCATGATGTACTCTGCATAGAAGTTAAATAAGCAGGGTGACAATATACAGCCTTGACGTACTCCTTTTCCTATTTGGAACCAGTCTGTTGTTCCATGTCCAGTTCTAACTGTTACTTCCTTACCTGCATATAGGTTTCTCAAGAGGCAGGTCAGGTGGTCTGGTATTCCCATCTTTTTCAGAATTTCCCCACAGTTTATTGTGATCCACACAGTCAAAGGCTTTGGCATAATCAATAAAGCAGAAATAGATGTTTTTCTGGAACTCTCTTGCTTTTTTGACGATCCAGAGGATGTTGGCAATTTGGTTCCTCTGCCTTTTCTAAAACCAGCTTGAACATCTGGAAGTTCATGGTTTAGGTATTGCTGATGCCTGGCTTGGAGAATTTTGAGCATTACTTTACTAGCGTGTGAGATGAGTGCAATTGTGTGGTAGTTTGAGCATTCTTTGGCATTGCCTTTCTTTGGGATTGGAATGAAAACTGACCTTTTCCAGTCCTGTGGCCACTGCTGAGTTTTCCAAATTTGCTGGCATATTGAGTGCAGCACTTTCACGGCATCATCTTTCAAGACTTGAAATAGCTCCACTGGAATTCCATCACCTCCACTATCTTTGTTTGTAGTGATGCTTTCTAAGGCCCACTTGACTTCACATTCCAGGATGTCTGGCTCTAGGTGAGTGATCACACCATTGTGATTATCTTGGTCATGAAGATCTTTTTTGTACAGTTTTTCTGTGTATTCTTGCCACCTCTTCTTCATATCTTCTGCTTCTTTTAGGTCCATACCATTTCATGCAAAGCCTGTCTTTGAATGAAATGTTCCCTTTGTATCTCTAATTTTCTTGACGATATCTCTAGTCTTTCCCATTCTATTGTTTTCTTCTATTTCTTTGCATTGATCGCTGAGGAAGGCTTTCTTATCTCTTCTTGCTATTCTTTGGAACTCTGCATTCAGATGCTTATATCTTTCCTTTTCTCCTTTGCTCAAAAACGACAGAATGATCTCTGTTCGTTTCCAAAACAAACCATCCAATATCACAGTAATCCAAGCCTATGCCCCAACCAGTAATGCTGAAGAAGTTGAAGTTGAATGGTTCTATGAAGACCTATAAGACCTTTTTAGAACTAACACCCCCAAAAGATGTCTTTTTCATTATAGGGGACTAGAATGCAAAAGTAAGAAGTCAAGAAACACCTGGAGTAACAGGAAAATTTGGCCTTGGAATACGGAATGACACAGGGCAAAGGCTAATAGAGTTTTGCCAAGAGAATGCAATGATTATAGCAAACACCTTCTTCCAACAACACAAGAGAAGACTTTACACATGGACATCACCAGATGGTCAACACTGAAATCAGATTGATTATATTCTTTGCAGCCAAAGATGGAAAAGCTCTACACAGTCAGCAAAAACGAGACCGGGAGCTGAATGTGGCTCAGATCATGAACTCCTTATTGCCAAATTCAGACTTAAATTGAAGAAAGTAGGGAAAACCATTAGACCATTTGGGTATAACCTAAATCAAATCCTTTATGATTATACAGTGGAAGTGAGAAATAGATTTAAGGGCCTAGATCTGAGAGATAGAGTGCCTGATGAACTATGGATGAAGGTTCGTGACATTGTACAGGAGACAAGGATTAAGACCATCCCCATGGAAAAGAAATACAAAAAAGCAAAATGACTGTCTGGGGAGGCCTTACAAGTAGCTGTGAAAAGAAGAGTGAGGTGTATGAACCTATTATTGGAGAAGGAAATGGCAACCTAATCCAGTACTCTTGCCTGGAAAATCCCATGGATGGAGGGGCTTGGTGGGCTGCAGTCCACGGGGTCGCTAAGAGTTGGACACGACTGAGCGACTTCACTTTCACTTTTCACTTTCATGCCTTGGAGAAGGGAACGGCAACCTGCTCCAATGTTCTTGCCTGGAGAATCCCAGGGATGGGGGATCCTGGTGGGCTGCTGTCTATGTGTCCGCACAGAGTCGAACACACTGAAGTCACTTAGCAGCAGCAGCAGCAGCAGCATGAACCTATTATACAGAGTGAAGTAAGTCAGAAAGAGGAAAACAAATATTGTATATTAATGCATATATGTGGAATCTAGAGAAATGTTACTGATGGACGTATTTGCAGGGAAGGAATGGAGGTGCAGATGTAGGGAATGGACTTGTGCACACAGTGGGGGAGGGAGAAAGAAGGACGAATAGAGAGCATTGACATATATACATTACCGTGTATAAAAGAGATAGCTGGTGAGAAGTTGCTGTATAAAACAGGAAGCCCAACCTGGCACTTTGTGATGACCAAGGGGGGTGGGATGCAAGGAAGAGAGGGAGGCTAAGATGGAAGTGATATACATATAATTATGGCTGAATTGTATTGTATGGCAGAAACCAACACAACATTGTAAAGCAATTTCCCTCCAATTAAAGGATAAATATATAAATAAAAGAAAACAACAAAAGAACAGGTGGAGAATTAACACATTACCTTCTCACTGCGGTGTCAATCATTTAAGTGTCAAAGAGTGCACAGCCCATCAGCCTGCATCCTCAAATGACCACAACTCGGATATACCTCTGCTGACCCAATCGCCATATGTGGTGTGTGTGAGTGATAAGTTCTGTTGTCTCAAGCCATTGAGATACTGGGCTCATTTATTTTTCTTAACAGGAATATTTAGGGCTTCCCTGGTAGCTCAGCTGGTAAAGAAACTGCCCACAATTCAGGAGACCTGGGTTCAATCTGTGGGTTGGGAAGACCCCCTGGAGAAGGGAACGGCTACCCACTCCAGTATTCTGGCCTGGAGAATTCCATGGACTGTATGGCCCATGGGGTTGCAAAGAGTCGGACACGACTGAGTGACTTTCACTTTTCACTTTCATGGCAATATTTAGTTTATTCTGACTCTGAGATTCATGGAAAAAATTGAGGTCACCAGGTTCTGCTTCTCCATCTTCCTGAAGATATATTTACCCATCACTCTCTAATTTCCTCCAGGCTGAGTAAATGAGGGAGCTCTTCCATAAGACACGTCATCTTTTCCAAGACTTTCAGGTTCTCCCTTCCTTTTGTTTCTGCCTTGACAGAAACAATGTCTTCTTTCACGGGCTTCTCCTTGCATGGCTTTTTATTCCAGTCTCCTTTTCCATTTCTCACCCAACGTCTTTGAGAGTTGTCTCTTTTTCTTTCCCATTTCTCATCTCTGCTGCTGCTAAGTCACTTCAGTTGTGTCTGACTATGTGCGACTCCATAGACGGCAGCCCACCAGGCTCCCCCGTCCCTGGGTTTCTCCAGGCAAGAACACTGGAGCGGGTTGCTATTCCCTTCTCCAAGGCATGAAAGTGAAAAGTGAAAATGAAGTCGTTCAGTAGTGTCCGACTCTTAGCGACCCCATGGACTGCAGCCTACCAGGCTCCTCTATCCAGGGAATTTTCCAGGCAAGAGTACTGGAGTGGGGTGCCATCACCTTCTCTGATTTCTCACCTCTATTCCCTTTCAAACCATGATAACTAGGCTTCTCCTCTCAGGGTTCCAGGGATGCTCTTGACAATGCTCAATGACATGACTTAGGTCCAGTTAACTTACCATGCTTGACCCTGTTGACTGGTTTGCTACTGTTGACTCTGTCTCCTCCTTGAAATATTACTACCAGGACTCTTGGCTTCCATGACATCTAGTTCTCTTGGATCTTTGCATGTTTCTTGGCCAGTTTCTTATCGAAGTATTATTGACTTACAATGTTTTTGTCAGTTTCAGGTGTACAACAAAGTAATTCACTTCTATCTATCTTTTTTCACATTATTTTCCATTTTAGGTTATTATAAGGTACTGAATATAGTCCCTTGTGCTATATAGTAGGTCCTCATTGGTCATCCACTTTGAATATAACACTGTGTACAGGTCCATTCCAAACTCCCTAACTATCCCTTCTTCCCATCCTTCTCCCTGGCAACTGTAAGTTCATTCTCTAAGTCTGTGAGTCTGTTTCTTCTTTGTAAATATGAATGAACACCCCTTATTTTAAATTAAAACTTAAAATTAATAATTAAATTTAAATTAGACATCAATAACACCCTTTTCTCAGGATTTCCTAAGTATTAAGTAGAATGCAATGCATGTTTTGAGTTGCATCTGTTCATAGGTACCAAGAGAAATCACATTAAAATTAAAATTTGAGTTCTTGACTATGGCAAGAACCCTCTCCCAGTAAATTCATGAATCCCCATGGTATCCACGGGGGTCCAAAAATCAGAGTTGTTTTTTCTCACTGCCAGTCCAGCTGAGCATCACAGGATGCTGCTGCTTCAAATGGCCCACATTCTCCATGATAGTTTGCCAACGTCTGGGTTTCAGCAGAATGGCCCCTTGTCACTCCTCAAAGCTGAGGTAATCGGAAATGCCCTATAGAAACCAGAGATGCCCCTTCTGAAGCCTGATGCCAAAGAACATCAAGTCTTAATGCTTGTGAAGTGAGGAGGATGCGCTTGTGCTTCAAAGATAGGTGGCCCCCACAGTTTGTTGCTCAAGCTCCAAGTGTCACAAAAGTGTGAAAGTGAAGTCATTCAGTCATGTCTGACTCTTTGCGACCCCATGGACTGTAGCCTACCAGGCTCCCCCATCCATGGGATTTTCCAGACAAGAGTACTGGAATGGGTGGCCATTTCCTTCTCCAGGGATTGAACCCAGGTCTCCGGCATTGTGATTGCGGGCAGAAGTTTTACCATCTGAGCCACCAGGGAAATCCAAGTGTCACAAGTTTTGTTAATAAAACTTTCGCACCCTTTCCCATGTCTCAGTGGACCAGGAATCCACATATGGTTTCTGGCCCAAGTGTTCACTGAGGGACTGCACAGAAGCTGGGACTCTGTTCCCGTCACATCACTGGTGCTCAGGGGCAGCAACCCTAGAGTCTGGACACACTCAGTGTTGGTGGATTGGAACGCCAGCACGGAGACATAGATGGTAACTCAGAAAATGTGACAAGTTCTTGGTTGGGGTGTCACATGAATAAATTGCTTGAGAGTCAAAGTATTACTGCATTGAGCAATGCCCACATTACAAGTCCTTTTTTTGAAGCCTCAGGAAATGCACATCTTCTCCCCCTCAGTAGCTGGAATTCACCTTCTTTTTTAAAAAAATTCACTTGTTTTTTTTTGGCATTTATTTAATTTTTTGGCCAAACTGCACACCCTTCCATTGGAAGCAGGGAGTCTTAACCACTGGACCACCAAGGAAGACCAAATTCTCCTTTTTGATGCTTATGCCTTGCTGTTGAATCTGACTTGCAGTGTGCTAGGTTCTGTCTTCTCAGGGCGTCTTCCCAGGAGTCCTTGTGTCCTTCCTCTAATCTGACCCATGATACTGCACCCTCACTGATCAGATGTGCAATATTCCCGGATCCCTCTGTTGATTGGAAGCCTCTTACAACTTTCTCCTTAGCTTCTATGAAGTTGCGAATAGCTAGGACTGCTTCCCCCCCAGCACCCACCAGAAGCACTCTGAAGCCCAGATTTGCCCACCTAAGATCCCTTCTATAAAGCTCACAGCACTGTGCAGTCACTCAGAGGTTAATTCTTTTTCCTCCTACCCCTAGTCTATCATGACCTTGAAGACAGAACATCAGGACTTGTGAACATTACATTCTTTCTCTGTTCCATCCATCTCACCAGTAATTTTCCCCCTCTCACTTGAACAAAATAACACCGAAAAATAGATTGGCTTGATTTCCCCATAAATTGCCCTTGCATACGTGTCTGTTGCTTTGCATGGTTGCAATATTCAGAGGGAGTAAATGATACCGTGCAGTGGCTACTATGAAGATTTATGTGTGGATCCAGGGAGATTTGCTCGCTTTCTTTCTATGTTTCCTCCCTTCTTCAAGTAATAATAAAGATTACAAAAGAGAAATAAGCAGGGCAAGTTCATTTGAAATGAATCTTTAATCAGGTTTCATCTGTTCTGAGCAAACGTCTCCTTTGTTTGAGCACCGCTGCGGAGGCGGGGCCCGGAGACACCATTTTGTAGATGTAGCCGCAAAGTCAAAGCCATTTTGACAGAAATCCAACGAGAAATAATTTCTCCCTGAAGGAATTCTGTTTTCGCTTAATGACGGCTGGAGTGTTCCTGTCGAAATGGCATAATGGAGATTTTTAATTACGATTCTTACTGTCCGGTTTAATGGCAAGAGTTTTACTTGTTCCCCACCCCCCCACCCCGAGCTCAGAAACTCATTTGTGAATGTGTACTTGCCAAATGCAGAGTTTATCCCAAGGTGAAGAAATGAACGAGCTACTAAAAGCTGACCTGTGCTGCCCAAATGTCCCCTTTATGGAGGAGGAGGGGACTGACCTGGCCAGTGGGACACCATAGGGTCATGTTGGAGCTGGAAATTCATTTCTCAAGACCATGGGAGAGGCGTTCACTAAAGAAAAAAAACTAGCCAATAGAGTAAGAGTCCCAAGACCACAAATCCCCGAACCAACCTTAAACAGCCACCTGGACCCTGGTTCAGGCCTGCACCTAACACTTAAGGATGGAGTGGTGTCATGGAGTGGAGAAAGCTTTTGCCGGCATATTACTGGCATTGTGTTCCAGCTCTATTGTGTTCCCACTGGGGTTATTTAACCTTGAACTTCAACCTCCAATGCCTTAGATGGAGGCCTGAGAAACCCATCACAGTAAAAAGTGAGTTGAAATCCACTCTTTGCCTCTCGTCCATTTTCGGAATTCCTTAAGCTTTCTCAGTGCCTATGTTGGGTTGGCCAAAAACTTCGTTCCATTTTAAGTACAAAGAAAAGACACATCTTTCATTTTTACCATGAACTGTGTTGAACAACCTACTCACTAACTGAACAAACTTATGGCCAACTTGATATTAGGCATTGTGGAATGTTCTCATACTAAACTTGAAGTAGCTCAAGCTCTTCAAACACAGTTCTAGGCACCATTTACTGACAGAGAGAAAGATGACATTGTCTTTAGGTCCCTTGGCTTGGAGATTTCTCCTCTCTGGACCTCAGTCTCTCCGTCTGTATTTACCAAGGGGCTGGAAGAGATATTCTGGAGGGATATTCCTGTGTGCTTTTGTGGGCAGTGATTCTACCCACTCTGCACATTTTAATATTTACTGCACTAGGCTGAACTCAGGGATTCCCTGGTGGCTCAAACAGTAAAGAATCTGCCTGCAATGCAGGAGACCCAGGTTCAATCCCTAGGTGGGGAAGATACTTTGGAGAAAGGAATGGCTACCCACTCCAGTATTTTTTCCTGGAGAATCCCAAGAACAGAAGTGTCTGGCCAGCTATAGTCCACAGGGTCACAAAGAGTTGGACACGACCGAGAGACTAACACACACACACACACACACACACACACACACACACACACACACAGGATGGACTCACAAAGCACTTTATAAGGAGGTCCTTCAAAAGTTGTGTGACCTCCACTCGGGTTCCAGAAAGTGGTGATAAAGTGAAATCAACAGAGTTCTGAGTCTTGGGGGACAGCCATGCTGGAACAAAAAGATCTACTGTCTTGCTGCTGCTGTGGTCAGCCAAAGACTAGATGACAGCAGAGATGCAGAGTTCTGTGCAAGATGACAGGCGGGGTCTCCACTGTAATCAGCTAGGAGGAATCAGCCAGGGCGGTGCGGAGAGGTGGGGAAGGGGTTAAGCAGAGACTAGAGGCCTGCATGGAGGTTGTTTGAGCCAGGCTGGTGGACACTGGGAGGTCCCTGAATGAGTGCTGGGCCCCTTGTTGATATCAGCTCACTTAGTTCTCCTAAGAGCCGTGGGAGTGTCAACTGGGAAAAAATGCACAACCTAGAAGTTGAGAATTATGTCTTATTTGCAGACAAACTGAGGACTTAAGTCCAAAGACAGCCTCTCAGATTTTTCTGAGGGACTGCTCCGGAGAGATAAAGGAGGAACCAAGATATATATGAGTTTTTGCAGCAAAAAGCCAGGTAGTTGGGGCATCAAAACATGACTATTAATGAAAGAAAGCCAAATATCTTGTCAATGAATGAAGCACTTTTCTTTGTGTTGGAAGATGCAAGAGTCTGGGCGTATTGAAATCATTCCTTTGATATGCACCTCAGCTATTTAGGCTCAGTATCCTTGAGTCCCCTTGGGGTGCACAGTTGGGGGGCAGCTGCAATGGCTGAGAGCTTGAGGGTCACAACATCCTTTGTTTACTGATATGGCAGGGGACATTTTTCATCCGCAGGAAGAAGGAATTCTTTCTGGTAGATGAAGACTTTGAAATGCACAGAGGCTAAAATATTTGCTGGTACTTGGAGTAGGTTAAGCCAGTATTACCAAGAGGTCCCCCCACCCCAATTCAGAGGCTTAAAACAACAAAACGTTAACAATTCTCTCTGCTGATTGATTCCAAGGGGAATGTTCCAGGCAGGCAGGTGGCTTGGGTCACACATTCATTCGTGGTCTCAAATTCTTTGCACTTATTAGCGGCTGTGCCATCTCCCGGTGCCATATTGTCATTCCTGGTAATGAATCATAAATATAGAAAGGTCACACTCGCAAGAGGTAATGCAGGGTTGAGAGCTGTAAACACACACACATACATGCACGCACACACAAGCATGCACATATCCACTTTTATTCTTTTGGTGAGAACTTCCACCTCTTTTCTGAAGGGCTATAAAGTGTAACGTACGAATCCCAGGGGGTTCCAAGGTGGCACTAGTGGTAACGAACCCACCTGCCAATGCAGAAGTCCTAAGAGATGCTGGTTCGATCCCTGGGTAGGGAAGATCCTCTGGAGGAGGGCGCGACAACCCACTCCAGTATTCTTGCCTGGAGAATCCCATGGACAGAGGAGCCTGGCGGGGTGTAGTCCATGGGGTTGCAAAGAGTGAGACCTGACTGAAGCGACTGAGCATGTGCTCAGCATGAGTCCCGGGGGGGGCAGTCCTGTCTCTGCTACAACTCTGTTGCCGGGACAGAAGGTGTCGGTGGGTGTTGGTGGACGCCCAGGGCCCTCACACTTTTACATTACTCTTTGCCCAGTCTTTGAATGACCGGTCTTTTCCTATCCTTCGGTCCCAGGTCACATGCCACCTCACAGAGCTGGCCCCTCTCTCTAGGCATGACCTTTATCAGCCGGGTAGGATTCATCCATCAGAACCAAAGGACATTCTGAGATGGTGTCCTGGTTTGATTTCCTCCCCAGGCTTGTGGAGGCCACAGAAAGCAGAGAAAGCATGCAACCAACCCTCCTGTTAATCTTACTGAAGAAGAGAAGGTTGAGCAAGAGGCCGCTGGCGGGAGCAGCGCTGCAGCCATCGATTGGGTAATTGGAAGCCCTCGGGTGTGAGTCCTCATTAAGGCTGAGGGGTATAGATCATTTTCTAATGACACCTCTTTGATACCAGCAGCTCAGCGGGGCGACCTGCCTCCGCGGTTGGGCTGCACGTCAGGAGAGCCAGCGGGGTCTGTAGCCAGGCTGCCTGCCATATGCTGTTTCTTATAATTAGCAGGTGCTGGGGGTGTGGGCTGGGCACCCAGAGGGCAAAGTGGCTGCGTGTGCCAGGGAAGTGCTTGTGAGCCAGACCGGGAACTTGGGAAGAGAGAGAAGGTGGCTGGGCGTGGGGTGGTGGAGAGCCCCTGGGGAACTGTGATGTGGTGGTCAGGAGGGAGACCTCTGTGTCCAGATGGTTTTCTTCCTGGATTTAGGACTTACTCCTGCAAATGGAGGAATTTTCATTTCTGAAACTGTAGTCATTCCAGGAGGTCATTGAGATATTTTGGGGACAGTTCTTTTGATGACTATTATCATACCCCAGGAAGGCCTTCCCTTATGGCTCAGCGGGTAGAGTCCACCTGCAATGCAGGAGGCACAGGAGATGCAGGTTTGATCCCTGGATCAGGAAGATCCCCTGGAGGAGGAAATGGCAACCCTGTCTACTATTCTTGCCGGAAAAAATTCTGTGGACAGAGGAGTATGGCAGGCTACATCCATGGGGTCACAAAGTGCCAGACACAGCTAAGCAATTAAGCACACACGCATCATACTATGGAAAGAACCAAAAAAATATAAGCCCTCCTTTGAGAAGTCAGTCTTTAAGTTGGTCCAGTGGTTAAGACTCTGCGCTTCCAATGCTGGGGATGCAGGTTAAGTCTCTGGTTGGGGAACTAAGATTCCCCTATGCCATGTGGCGCAGCTAAAAAAAAAAAGAGGGTAAGTCTTTTGTACAATAAAAACTAACACAACATTGTAAAGCAACTATACTTCAATAAAAATTAATAAAAACAGTATTTGTTATATTTTATTTTTCCCAACTTTTGGTTTACAGAGTTTTGTTTTGGCGCAAAATTTTCAAACGGTGAAATGCATGAATCTTGAAATGTATACTAGGTGAACCTTGATAAATATGTACCCCAAATCCTTATCTTAATATAGAATATTATCACCACCCCACCTCAGAGAGCTCCTTCAAGCCCCTTCCCAGTAGTTCACCCTTTGCCTGCTGGAGGCAAATACTGTTCTGATTTTTCTATCATCAATAGTTCTTTCTGTACTAAGACTTCACAGGATTGGGGTTACACACTGTATACTGTTTTGTCTATGATTTCTTCACTCAGTGTAATGCTTTTAAGAGCCATTGTGTTGCTGCAGGTATCGGCAGGTTTTCCCTTTTTCTTGCTGAGTAGTATTCCATTATGTAGATATACCACAGTTTGCAGACGCACTTTTCTATTGAGAGACATCTGGGATATTTTTAGTTATCAGCTATTACATATAAAGCTCTTATGAAACATTTTCCTTTGGAACAAGTCCTTTTGTGATTGGATGTTTTTCTGATCCTAGGTAGATATTTGGGGATGGAATTGTTGGATCGTGGGGTCAGTATACGCTTAATTTTCTAAGAAACTGCTAGGCCTCCCCCCACCACTCCTTGCCACAGGAGTTGTATAAACAATGTATCTGCAAAGTCACATTTAAGAGTTCCAATTGCTCCACTAAAATGTGGGGGTGTCAGTTTTGCTTGTCGGTTTCAAATCTAGTCATTCTGGTGGGAGTGAATGGTGGTCCTGGTGGTACTTTATTTAGTTTTAACATGTTTTTCCTGATGACTTTTGATGTTGAGCACTTTCCCTATGCTTACTGACCATTTGAATACATGGAGTATTCTAAAAAAAAATCATTGGCCTGTTTAAAAAAAAATGGGTTGTTTGTTTTTTATTCTGGATAAAAGCATGGACTCCATTCAGCGAGTGCTGTGTGCTCAGTCATGTCCGACCCTGTGACTCTGTAGACCGCCAGGCTTCTCTGTCCATGGAATTTTCCAGGCAAGAATACTGCAGTGGGTAGCCATTTCTTCCTCCAGGGGATCTTCCTGACCCAGGGATCAAACCTGAGTCTCCTGCATTGCAGATGGATTCTTTATCACTAGCGCCACCTGGGAAGTCACGACTCAGTGAGATCAGAAGGCAATGCTCCTCCACTTATCTGGATGGCCATGGTTAAGTCACTTTAACTCCCTGGCATACACTTTTCTCATCTGTAAAAAGGGGATAAATGCTTGAACACAGTTAATAAGGTTGTTTGGAGGATAAAGGACTTCCCAGGTGGCGCTAGTGGTGAAGAACCCGCCTGCCTCTACGGGAGACTTAAGAGATGCAGCTTCAGTCTCTGGGTCAGGAATACTCCCTGGAGGAGGGCATGGCAACCCACTCCAGTACTCTTGCCTGGAGAATCCCATGGACAGAGGAGCCTGGCGGGCTGCAGTCCATAGGGTTGCAGAGTCAGACACGGCTGAGGTGGCTGAGCACAGAAGCACGAGGATAAAGGGGACATTGAATTGAAAGCACGAGGCACAGTGCCTGGAGCACTTCAGGAGCTCCGCACACGGGCGCTTCACTGATGCTTTTATTCATAGTCAAGGTGGCAAAGCCAGAGCTTGGAGCTTTGCAGGGGTATACTCTATGTTTGCAAACTGAAACTACCTACACTACTCCTAAATGCCTTTGTGTTGATGCAACAGGGGTGAAAAAAAAGATGCTGGAGGTGGTCCTTGAGAGGACGTGGCCATGGGTTGATCCATGAACTGGACCTGGGGCATTGGTGAGTCCTCATCCACTCCCCCATCCGTGGAATATATGCTTCTCACATCATTTCCGCAGTGGGAGCTGTTCCAAGGGTGCTGCCGTGAGGGAGTGGGGTGTTGAAACCACCCGGATGGGACAGTGACTGAACCCCATAGAAGTGTCTCTATAAACTGCTAAGATTCTGTGGTCAGGTGCTGAGCTCTACTCACTCTGCAGCCACCTGAGATGAGCCTCAGATGCAAGTTCCCTTATTTATTATCATCTGCCCATCTGGCTATGGTTTTTCCTGTGGTCATGTATGGATGTGAGAGTTGGACTGTGAAGAAGGCTGAGCACCGAAGAATTGATGCTTTTGAACTGTGGTGTTGGAGAAGACTCTTGAGAGTCCCTTGGACTGTAAGGAGATCCAACCAGTCCATTCTGAAGGAGATCAATCCTGGGATTTCTTTGGAAGGAATGATGCTGAAGCTGAAACTCCAGTACTTTGGGTACCTCGTGCGAAGAGTTGACTCATTGGAAAAGACTCTGATGCTGGGAGAAATTGGGGGCAGGAGGAGAAGGCGATGACAGAGGATGAGATGGCTGGATGGCATTACTGACTCGATGGACGTGAGTCTGAATGAACTCCGGGAGTTGGTGATGGACAGGGAGGCCTGGCGTGCTGCGATTCATGGGGTCGCAAAGAGTTGGACACGACTGAGCGATTGAACTGAACTGAACCCATCTGGCTTAAAACTCAACATTAAAAAAACTAAGATCGTGGCCTCTGGTCTCATCACTTCATGGCAAATAGAAGGGGAAAAAAGTGGAAAAAGTGACAGATTTTATTTTCTTGGGCTCCAAAGTCACTGCAGCCATGGAATTAAAAGACGCTTGCTCCCTGGAAGGAAAGTAATGACAAACCTAGACAGCATATTAAAAAACAGAGACATCACTTTGCTGACGAAGGTCCATCTAGTCCAAGCTGTAGTTTTCCTGTAGTCATCTATGGATGTAAGAGCTGGACCATAGGAAGGCTGAAGACCAAAGAATTGATGCTTTAGAACTGTGGTGTTAGAGAAGACTCTTGAGAGTCCTTTGAATTGCAAGGAGATCCAACCAGTCCATCCAAAAGGAATCAAGCCTGAATACTCATTGGAAGGACTGATGCTGAAGCTCCCATACTTTGGCCAACTGATGTGAAGAACCAACTCATTGGAAAAGACCCTAATGCTGGGAAAGATTGGGGGCAAGAAGAGAAGGGAGCAACAGAGGATGAGATAGTTAGATGGCATCACCAACTCAATGGATATGAATCTGAGAAAACTCCAGGAGACAGTGAAGGATAGAGAGGCCTGGTGAGCTGCAGTCCATAGGGTCACAAAGAGTCAGATACAACTTAGCAACTGAACAACAACCACCAGTCTGGAGTGATCTGCCCCTCTTTTTGGTCTTTCCTTGCCTTCTCTGTACAGGGGCCAGCTTGTGTTGCAAATGAACAGAGTTGAGAGGTTTCAAGTACTTCTACAGATTTGATTCCATTTCATTCTCACTACCATCACCCATGGAATTTTCTCATTTCATTTATACTTAAAATATTGATCTGTGTCATTTATTGGCACCAACTCTGTGCCAAGTGTTAGTGGCTCAGCCGTGTCTGACTCTATGACCCCATGGACTATAGTCCATCAGGCTCCTCTGTTCATGGAATTCTCCAGGTAAGAATATTGGAATGGGTTGCCATTCCCTTCTCCAGGGAGTTGACTTAAATTACTTAATAATATTAATCTGTATTATTTATTGGCACCAACTCTGTGCCAAGTTCAGTTCAGTTCAGTTCAGTTCAGTCGCTCAGTCTTGTCCGACTCTTTGCGACCCCATGAATTGCAGCACGCCAGGCCTCCCGGTCCATCACCATCTCCCGCAGTTCACTCAGACTCACATCCATCGTGTCCGTGATGCCATCTAGCCATCTCATCCTGGGTCGTCCCCTTCTCCTCCTGCCCCCAATCCCTCCCAGCATCAGAGTCTTTTCCAATGAATCAACTCTTCGCATGAGGTGGCCAAAGTACTGGAGTTTCAGCTTCAGCATCATTCCTTCCAAAGAAATCCCAGGATTGATCTCCTTCAGAATGGACTGGTTGGATCTCCTTGCAGTCCAAGGGACTCTCAAGAGTCTTCTCCAACACCACAGTTCAAACGCATCAATTCTTCGGTGCTCAGCCTTCTTCACAGTCCAACTCTCACATCCATACATGACCACAGGAAAAACCATAGCCTTGACTAGACGGACCTTAGTCGGCAAGGTAATGTCTCTGCTTTTGAATCAAAGACCATGTCAAATATTTGCCATATGTTTCTAATCCTATAGCAATGCTCCAAAGAGGACTGTGCTGGCCTATTTTGTTAATTAGGAAGCTGAGACTCCAAGATGTGAGACAGTACATTCAGTGTGACCGGATGGGGTAGTGGCTATATCAGGATCCATGTGTCCCTATTTTTAGAGTCTACATTCTCTCCACCTGTCCCTTGCTGCTTGCATCTTGGTGGGAGGTGGGAGGTGGCCCCCGTTAATCTGCTCAAGTTAAATTTGATTCAAATTGCTTCCTAATGAAAACTGTCCAGCCAGGATCTCAGCAAGATTCGTTACGGAGTAACTGACAGCCAGAGATTGCCAATGCAAAGTAATTAATATGGAGTAATGATGAGTGATAAGAGATGAAGATCTAAAGTGAACTATTAAATGACAATATCATTTTCTTGTCTTCTTCCTTTATGCACAGTGACAGGAAGAGAGTTGACATGGTAATTTTATAAAGCTCTCTGACACTTCCTGTTAACTCCCCTCCATTAGCATAGTATGATAATTGGCAAGAACAGACACATGGGAATAGGAAACACACGCTCGGTAGATGGAGAGGTGCCTCATAAAGGGATGTGGTACCCTTGCATCTCTCAGGGCTCAGAATCCCAAAGCAGATCCGAATGGAGCACTCCAAATGATGAGTATTTCTTTGGGCCCATCTGTGAGTAGAGAATGTCCTAGAATAGCACAGACAGCAGGAAAAGTGGATTTTCTTCCTCCGATCCTTTGTTCATGTTCTGGCTCCATTTGGTACACATTTCCACCTCTGTTCCCTTCACCTCAATGTTACCCATCCTTCAGAGAGCCCCCTGACTCTCCTGTAGTTAGACTTCTCCATCACATTCTTATTTCCCTTGACTTGGAATATACATTTGGGGACAGGAGTAGACTTTAGAGTTTGTCTATGACTGTGGGTAATGTGTGAGCAGGAGTCTCCAATTCCTGGAGAACTTCTATAACCCAGATTCCTTTACTTTTTTAAAAATTTATTTTTAATTGCAGATACAATTGCTTTACAATGTTGTGTTGGTTTCTGCCATACAATATGAACACACACACACACACACACAGAAACATCCCCTCCTTCTTGGACCTCCTTCGCACCTCCCACCCCATTCCACCCCTCTAGGTCATCACAGAGCACCAGGCTGAGCTCCCTGTGTTATGCAGCAACTTCCCGCCAGCTCTCTATCTTACATATGCTAATGTATATATTTCAGTGCTACTCTCTTAATTCGTCCCACCCTCTCCTTCCCCATGCTGTGTCCGCAAGTCCATTGTCTTCATCTCTGTTTCTATTCCTGCCCTGCAAATAGGTTCATCAGTACCTTTTTCTAAATTCTATATATATACATTAATATACAATATTTGTTTTTCTGACTTACTTCAGAAAGAGAAGACTCTAGGTTCATCCATCTCAGTTCAACTGACTCAAATTCTTTCCTTCCAAACTCCTTACTTTTATTTATTTTTAAAAAAATTTATTTCATTGAAGTATAGTTGATTTAAAATGTTGTGTTAATTTCAGCCCAAAGTGATTCTGTTGTACACATATATAATTTTTTTCATATTTTTTTCCATTCGGACTGATCACAGGGTTTTTTTTTTTTAATAAAAAAATATTTTTTTGCTCCACTGTGTGACTTGCAGGATCTCAGTTCCCTGACCAGGGATTGAACCTGGGCCCTGGCAGTGAAAGCATGGAATCCTAACTACTGGACTACCAGGGAATTCACTGTATGCATGCTAAGTCACTTCAGTCGTGTCTGTCTCTTTGTGACCCTATGACTGTAGCCCATCAGGCTCCTCTGTCCATGGGATTCTCCAGGCAAGAATACTGGAGAGAATTGCCTTTCCCTTCTCCAGGGGATCTTCCCCACCCAGGGATTGAACCCAAGTCTACTGTGTCTCCTGCAGCGAAGGCAGATTCTTTATTGCTGAGTCACCAGGGGAGCCCAGGGAATTCCCTACAGGATATTGAATGTAGTTCCCTGTGCAGTACATAGGACTTTGTTATTTATCCATCCTATGTATACTAGCTTGAATCTGCTAATCCCTAACTCCCAATCCACCCCCCAATTCCTTACTTTTATAGAGGGGAATCTGAGCCCAGAGGGGCTCCAGGGATCCCAGTGAGTGGAGCTAAAGTTTGTTGAGTCATTGGAGTTGTTTCTTGATTCAAAATCTTTGTCTGAGATCCCCATATTGCCAATAGAAACAACAGAGTTATATGGGATGAATTGAACAGTGTTCTCCCTCCCTGTCCCCTGCCCCATTGATATCTTGAAGCCATAACACCCTCAGTAACTCAGATGTAAGTACATGTGGAGTAGGGTCTTCACAGATGGATGGGCCCTCATCCAATCTGACTCATGTCCTTAGAAGGAAATGTAACTGAGCAGGACGTGATGGGGCCTTTCTGGGGACAGGCCTTTCCCCACGTCCTCTGCTTTAGTTCCTCTCTGAACTACTTAGATGATAGTACTTGAGGCATGTTTATTGAGTTGTTTTGCAGGTGTAAACTCCCACTCCCATCCCCACAATAAATGGGAGATGTTAGCTACTTGGCACACACAGGGAGATGTTGGCGCACACAGCACCACGCCTCCAGGAGACTAAGGACGGAGAACCTTAACCCCTGTGACATCACCATCAGCTGGTTAGAGAATCCTGCACAAGCTGATCACAGTCCCTGTGACCACTGCCCCCCACCCCCCACCCTCATTTTTAAAACACTTTGCTGAAACTCTTCAGGCAGTTCAAGGTTTTTTGGCTCTGAGCCATCCATCTTGTTACCTGACCCTGCAGTAAACCTTTCTCTGCTCCAAATGTTGACGTTTCAGTTTATTTGGCCTCACTGTGTGTCTGGCACATGAACTTGTGTTAACAGGAATAAGGAAATAAGAGGAAATTTGAACAGAGACACAAAAGGAGGGAAGACACAGGGAGAAGACGGTCCCCTACAAGCCAGGGGAGAGGTCTGGAACAAATCCTTCCTTTATGACCATCCCTGCAGGCACCTTGATCTTGGACTTCCAGCTTTTGGAGAAAATAGGTATCTGTGGCTTAAGCTGCATAGTCTGTGGTACTGTGTTAGCAGCCCTAGCAAACTAATACAGCTAGACAAATAAACAGTAATATTATTTCATTAAATATGAATACTTCTGCTACTATTAACAACATTCTCTTAACTTTTTTATATTGGAGTGGAGTTGATTTACTATACTGTGTTAGTTTCAGGTGTATAGCCAAGTGAATCAGTTTATATATATATATATATATATATATACTCTTTTTTTTTCTTTTCAAGTTCCTTTTCCCATATAGGCCATTACAGAGTATTGGGTGCACTTCCTTGTGCTATACAGCCAGTTGTTATTGATGATCTATTTTTTTAACTTTTTTTTTGCTACTTTATTTTTTAACTGAAGGATAATTGCTTTACAGAATTTTATTTTCTGTCAAACATCAACAAGAATCAGCCATAGGTACATAGATGTCCCCCATCTCCCTCCCCACCCCGTGCTTCTAGATTGTCACACAGTCCCCGTTTGAGTTCTGAGTCATACAGAGAATTCCCATTGGCTATCTACTTTACATATGGTAATGAAGTTTCCGTGTTACTCTCTCCATACATTCCACCCTCTCCCTCC
>SJYQ01004527.1:152676-169155 GCA_006410935.1 Redunca redunca
TTTTTTTTTTTTTAACTTTTTATTTTATATTGGAGTACAGCCAGTTAACAATGCTATGATAGTTTCAGGTGGACAGCAAAGGGACTCAGCCATACATAAAAATGTATCCATTTCCCCCCAAACCCCTTTCCCATCTGCCACATTACACTGAGCAGAGTTCCTTGTGCCATACAGCAGGGTTATCCATTTTGTTTGATATATAGATAGTATCACCAACTCAAGGACATGAATTTGAGCAAACTCCAGGAGACAGTGGAGGACAGAGGAGCCTGGAGTGCTACAGTCCATGTCTCAAAGTCAGACACGACTTAGCCACTGAACAACAGCAATGTAGCAGTGTGTATCTGTCGATCCCAATCTCCCAATTTATCCCTCCCCCACTGTATCCCTTGGTAACCATAAGTTTATTTTCTACACTTGTGACTCTACTTCAGCTTTGTAAATAAGGTCATTTATAACCCCCCTCCCCCTTTTTTAAGATTCCACATATAAGCCATATCAGATGATATTTATCTTTCTCTAATTTCCTTCACTCAACATTCAGAAAACTAAGATCATGGCATCTGGTCCCATCATTTCATGGGAAATAGATGGGGAAACAGGGGAAACAGTGGAAACAGTGTCAGACTTTATTCTTTTGGGCTCCAAAATCACTGCAGATGGTGACTGCAGCCATGAAATTAAAAGACGCTTACTCCTTGGAAGGAAAGTTATGACCAACCTAGATAGCATACTCAAAAGCAGAGATATTACTTTGCCAACAAAGACCTGTTTAGTCAAGGCTATGGTTTTTCCAGTGGTCATGTATGGATGTGAGAGTTGGACTGTGAAGAATTGATGCTTTTGAACTGTGGTGTTGGAGATGACTCTTGAGAGTCTCTTGGACTACAAGGAGATCCAACCAGTCCATCCTAAAGGAAATCAGTCCTGGGTGTTCATTGGAAGGACTGATGCTGAAGCTGAAACTCCAATACTTTGGCCACCTCATGCAAAGAGCTGACTCATTTGAAAAGACCCAGATGCTACTAAAGATTGAGGGCAGGAGGAAAAGGCAATGACAGAGGATGAGATGGCTGGATGGCATCACCGACTTGATGCACATGGGTTTGGGTGGACTCTGGGAGTTGGTGATGGACGGGGAGGCCTGGTGTGCTGTTATTCATGGGTTCACAAAGAGTTGGACACGACTGAGTGACTGAACTGAACTTCCTTCACTTGGTATGACAATCTCTAATTCCATCCATGTTGCTGGAAATGGCATTATTTTGTTCTTTTTTCATGACTGAGTAGTAATTAATAGCATTATCTTTTGGGGACTGGCTATATTATACACGTTATACCCTTAGCCCATTTATTTGAAGTTTCTTCTCTTGATGGCAGCCTAGGTTTCTCTGGTCCTAAAAGTAGAATATTACTGTGGGCCAGCCAAGGTGGATGAATGACACAAGGTGAATTAGATGAGTCACAGGGTGAGGCTGAGCCCCGACATCTGTTTGGGGGAGAAGGAGAGGATAGTACAGAAGGACTATTTTTAATCAGGTGGCTTGACACTTGAAGAGATTGGATCTTAGCTCAGAGCACTGTGATTGTATTTCTGCAAAGCCCTAGTACATATGGGTGAGTGAGACAGCCTTTCTGTGTTTTTCCAGACTCCCAAACATTTCCAGGAAACCCTAGAGGCTACTATATGTGTGACTGACTAGTTCCTTCCTTCCCTCATTCGTTCACTGAAATAAGTGTTTAGGACAGTGTTGCGGTGTTGTTGAAAGAGCATACTTTGGGATTAAAACCTAGGCTCTGCCATAGGCTAGCCATGTGACCTGGGTCAAACCATTTAACCTCTCTGAAACTTGGTTGGGGTGAATTGAGGTGGTCTGTTCCCATCATAGTCAGGGATCTAAGGTAGGGCTAAGAAGACAGAAACCCATAGGACTTGCCAACTTTGAATCCCTAAATGGGATTCAGTCCTTGGTGAAAATAGATATATTGTCAAAGTAGTAAATGTCCACAAAATTTTATATAAATTGAACTCCCTTCCATGTTGCAATATCTCTTTTTCTTCCTTCCTTCCTTCCTCCCTTCCCTTCCTTTCCTCCCTCCCTCCCTCTCTCATCCCTTCCTTCCTCACTTGACTTCTTCCCTTTTCTGCAACTAGCCTTTTTTAACAATCCACTTCCTGTAATGGGTTGAATTATGTCTTTTCCAAAAGTTGCCTTGAAGTCTAACCCCTGGTGCCTATGAATGTGACCTCCTTTGGGAATAGGATCTTTGTGGATGTAACTGAGATATGCTAAGTCCCCGGTGGCCCAGTGGTAAAGAATCTGCCTGCAATACAGGAGATGCAGGTTTGATCCCTGCTTTGGGAAGATCCCCTGGAGCAGTGCATGGCAACCCACTTCAATATTCTCGCCTGAAAACTCCCATGGACAGAGGACCTCATAGGCTACAGTCCATGGAGTCACAAAGAGTTGGACACGACTGGAATGACTGAGCACAGAAGTCAGGCTAGAGTAGGGAGGACCCTTAATTTGACATCACTAGCATCGTTATGGCCTGGAGAAGGGAATGGCAACCCACTCCAGTATTCTTGCCTGGGAAGTCCCTTGGACAGAGGAGCCTGGAGGGCTAGAGTCCATTGTGTTGCAAAAGAGTTGGACATGATTTAGAGACTAAACAACAAGCGCCCTTATAAGGAGAGAAGAAGAGACACAGAGACAGACGTACACAGAAAGGAGGATGCCATGTTACAATGTGGACAGAGATAGAGTCTTACGGCTTCAAGCCAAGGAATGCCAAGGATTGCTGGCAACCTCTCAAAGCTAGAAAGCTAGCATGAGCCTGCTGACAACTTGACATCAGACTTCTGGCCTCTGGAGCTGAGAAAGGACACATTCCTATAGTTTGAAGTCACATAGTTTGTGTTACTTTGTTATGGTTGTTGTTGTTTAGGCGCTCAGCCATGTCTGACTCTTTTGTGACCCCATGAACTGTAGCCCTCTAGGCTTCTTCTGTCCGTAAGATTTCCCAGGCAGGAATACTGGAGTGGGCTGCCATTTCCTTCTCCAGGCAATCTTCCTGACCCAGGGAGCAAACCTGTGTCTCCTGCATTGGCAGGTGGGTTCTTTACCACTGAGACAGCAGTAACCTTAGGAAATTAATGCACACCCCTTAGCAGAATTTTACTCACATAATGCTGATATTGGGGTCTTGGCTTGCCTGCCATCTTGGTTCTGGGGTTGGTCTCTTACTTACCTGCTTTACCACAAAACTTTCCTACCATTAAGACTATCTTCAAAAGACCTAGAGGAGAACTTTCCAGTGGGCCACTATGATGGTGCCTTGCTCCAGGGCTGGAGAATATTAACAAACCAGGGAAAAATGCTCTGAGGGACACTTTCTAATGAGATGTTTCAATGAAAGAGCTACCATAAGGAAGAGACACCTCAATGCGTCCTTATGTTTGTGTGGCATTGCTTGACCTTGGAGTGGAGGAAATTTACTCCTAAGCCTTCCGGCTCAAGAGCTCACAAAAATCATCTTTTGGCGTCTCTCCTGGTTGTGGTTCTTCCTGTCCAGAGCCGGCCAGGCCTCAGACAGGCCTGATTCCAAATCTCTAGTGGGACAAGGCAAGGTTGTACCTTGTCTCGAGTCTTATTTATTAGCACATTACGACCACTAATCACAATTAAAAATAATGATGCCATCAAGATTATTCAAATCAGGGACAACCAATTTCAACTACCATTACTTGCAGATGGAATTATGGGTCCTGCTCTCTCTTCAGCACTTTTAAAAGACTCCTCTTTTTCCATTATTCCTCCATCCCCCATCAGACCCTTGAATTATACTGGGAATTAACTTAATATGTAAAGTCACTTCTAAATGAACCCAGTTCTGCTCCTCTGCCTTTGCCTGTTTCCGTATCTCCCTTGGTAGCTTTCAAATGTCAAGGCAGGGCATTCTGGTCCAACATCTGGTATTGTTCGTGTAAACAATATTTTTTTTTCCCCAGGTAGATGTTTCTTGGGGTGAGTCAGTGTTTTGCTCGTCTGGGTCATTTACATGGAAATGACATTTTTTACTTGGTACTCGTAATATGTAGGATGCTCATTCTTAACGCATTCAGGGTTTTCCCATATTATCAGACACAGAAGAGTCCTCCCCTCCTCCTTCTCCTTTCTCTCTGGGTCACTGTTGGGGGGCAGGGGTGGGTGGTGTGGGAACCTCAATGGAAACTTCTCTACAGACATGAAGATTTAGCTGAGATATGAATCATGGGAAGAAAGCAGTTTGTAAGGAATTTGAAAATTGCATTTAAGACAGAAGGAGGAGCAAGGGGAAAATGTACAAGGTGGGAATGCCCTTGAAGTGTTCGAAGAGCAGAGAGGAGGCTGGTGAGGCTGGGGCATGGTGAGAATATTGGGGAGGGGGTGAGGGTAGAAGTCCCAGTCAGAGAAGCAAGCAGGGCAGAGGGAGCAGGACTTTGTAGTCATGAAAATAACTCTTTTTTGTTTTTTTTAAATTAAGATGTAGTAAGTTTGGTCCCTGGGTTGGGAAGATCCCTGGAGGAGGAAATGACAGTCTACTGCAGTATTCTTGCCTGGGAAATCCCATGGACAGAGGAGCCTGGCAGTCTATAGTCCACAGGGTCTTGAGCTGTATAGTCCATGGGGTTGCAAGTTCTATAGTCCCGGGTGTCGCAAGAGCCAACACAACTGAGCACATGATGGATGATAATGACTGAAAGTTGCTTTACCATGTTGCGTTAGTTTCTGCTGTATGGTGAAATGTATCAGCTGTATGTATATATATATCCCCTCCCTCTTGGACCACCCTCCCCCTTCTAGGTCATCAAAGAGCACCAAGCTGGGTTTCCTGTGCTATACAGCAGCTTCCCACTAGCTATCTGTTTCACATGGTAGGGTATATATGTCAATCCCAACATCTCTGTTCATCCTACCCTCTCATTCCCCTCTCATGTCCACATATCCATTTTCTACATCTGCGTCTCTATTCTTGCCCTGCAAATAGGTTCATCTGTACCATTTTTCTAGATTCCACATATATATGTTAATATACGTTATTTCTCTTTCTCTTTCTGACTTATTTCACTCTGTATGACAGCCTCTGGGTCCATCTATGTCTCCACAAATGACCCAATATCGTTCTTTTTATGAATAATTCTGTTGTATATGTGTACTACATCTTCTCTATCTATTTCTCTGCTGATGGACATTTAGGTTGCTCCCATGTTTTGGTTATTATATAATAAATAGTGCTTCTATGAACATGCAGTCAGGAAGCAACAGTTTGAACTGGACATGGAACAACAGACTGGTTCCAAATAGGAAAAAGAGTATGCCAAGGCTGTATATTGTCACCCTGCTTATTTAACCTATATGCAGAGTACATCATGAGAAATGCTGGGCTGGATGAAGCAAAAGCTGGAATCAAGATTGCTGGGAGAAATACCAATAACCTCAGATATGCAGATGACACCACCCTTATGGCACAAAGTGAAGAACTAAAGAGCCTCTTGATGAAAGTGAAAGAGGAGGGTAAAAAACTTGGCTTAAAGCTCAACATTCAGAAAACTAAGATCATGTCATCTGGTCACTTCATGGCAAATAGATGAGGAAACAGTGGAAACAGTGGCAGACTTTATCACCACAGATGGTGACTGCAGCCATGAAATTAAAAGACACTTACTCCTTGGAAGAAAAGTTATGACCAACCTAGACAGCATATTAAAAAGCAGAGACTTTACTTTACCAACAAAGTTCCCTCTAGTCTAAGCTATGGTTTTTCCAGTAGCCATGTATGGATGTGAAAGTTGGCCTATAAAGAAAGCTGAGTGCTGAAGAACTGATGCTTTTGAACTGTGGTGTTGGAGAAGACTCTTGAGAGTCCCTTGGACTGCAAGGAGATCCAACCAGTCCATCCTAAAGGAGATCAGTCCTGAGTGTTCATTGGAAGGACTGATGTTGAAATTGAAACTCCAATACTTTGGCCACCTGATGCAAAGAGCTGACTCATCTGAAGAGATCCTGGTGCTGGGAAAGATTGAAGGCAGGAGGAGAAGGGGATGACAGAGGATAAGATCATTGGATGGCATCACCGACTCAAGGGACATAAGTTTGAGTAAACTCCAGGATTTGGTGATGGACAGGGAGGCCTGGTGTGCTGTGGTCCATGGGGTCACAAGGATTCAGACACGACTGAGTGACTGAACTGAACTGAACTGATGAACATTGATGTTGGTTCCTGGAATACAGAGTGTTGGAGGGTTCCTGGTCTAAAAATGGACATGCAGGGGTCACCTTTCCTGATGATGAGTGCAGTGGAGGACAAGTGTCCCCTGGGGACAGTGGAGGAGTATTCTGAGATGGTCACTTTGGCTTCTTCCGGTCACCCCCATCACTCACCTACCAGGTGTGTTAGTGGACAGCAGCAGTGGCTCCTGCTTCCATTCTCTGCCACTGCCCAAGCTCTGGTCCCTCAAACTAGGGCTGTCACACTGGCTCCCTTTTGTCCCCATCTCCTTCAGCCTATAGCTAAAAGCTAGTCCTCATGCTGCCTGGAGCAGCAGAAGCTCAGACAGTAAGTGCCTCCCTACAGCTCCTCCATTACCGACAGCACAATGGAATCCACTCTGTCACCTTGAAACAGTAGTCACAACCTCAAAGTTGAGAGTTGTGGCTTATTTGGTGTGAATTTTTAGGACTTCAAGCATGGGAGACAGCATCTCAGGTGACCCTGAGAGAACTGCTCTGAGGAGGTAGGTCAGAGGGAGGAGGCACATTATATAGACGCTTGCAACAGAGGGCAGGTCGTCTGAACATTAAAAGAATATTGTGAATTAAAGAAAACCAGATATTCCATGTTAAGGAATTTAGTGCTTTTCTCTGTGTGGAAAGATGCAGGAACCTGGGCTCACTGAAACCATTCCTTTCGTAAGTATCTCAGCAAGTGTTTTTCCTCAGTGCTCACTGTAGGGAGTGGCTGCAGCCTGATGGCTGCTGGATAGCAGGTATTGTTCTCCTTCCTGGTTGCCCTGGAGGGCTGGAATCTTCTGATGATTTGTGGCATCCTTGTTTACTGATATGGTGGGAAATGCTCCATTTCTGAACTCTGAGTTGTTATTTCAGGGCCACTGATATTGGAACATATCTGTCTTCTTTAAATCTTACCTCCCTCTGTACACACACACTCTCCCCTCCCTTAGAAAGCATCATGTTTAGCAGGAGCCCAACAAACATAAAGGAAATCAGTCCTGAATATTCATTGGAAGGACTGATGCTGAAGCTGAAACTCCAATCCTTTGGCCACCTGATGCAAAGAGCTGACTCATTGGAAAAGACCCTGATGCTGGGAAAGACTGAGGGCAGGAGGGGAATGGGACGACAGAGGATGAGATGGTTGGATGGCATCACTGACTCAATGGACATGAGTTTGAGCAAGCTCTGGGAGTTGGTAATGGACAGGGAACCCTGGCATGCTGCAGTCCATGGGGTCACAAAGAGTCAGACATGACTGAGCAACTGAGCTGAACAGAACAAACTTTTGTTGAATGAATGAATGAATGAATGATGTCATCAAGCAGGAGTAATGGATGCAGCTATGTGACAGTCCTTCTGAGAATCTGTCCTTGTGGTTATTTCTAAGACAGAATATCAGCAAGAAGAGGCCACCTCTGTCTGACTTTGTCCTCATTCATTCCTTCTTCCATTTTTGTCTTTTTGTATAAATAAATTTTGAATACCTTCTCTGTAGCAAGTGCTGGGCTGGGCTACAGAAACCCAGCAAACAAGACAGAGCTGGTGCCTGGCTTCATACAACTTCAAACTCAGGGGCTTATTTTGGAGGTTTTTTTAAAAAATATTTTTATTTTATTTTAACTGATTGCTTGTCTGTACTGGGTCTTAGTCGCAGCATGAAAACTCTTAGTTGTAGCATGTGGGATCTAGTTCCCTGACCAGGGATTGAACCCCAGCCTTCTGCTTTGGGAGTGAGGAGTCTTAGCCACTGGACCACCAGCGAAGTCCCTGGCGGTTGGTTTTTGTTCACTATTGTATCACCAGGAGTTATCACAGTTTTACGCCCTCAATAAATATGCTAAATAAAATTAAAGAGGAAACAGTTTCAGGACATACACACATCCAAGTGGGCTTATACAGAAAAGGCAAATGGTCTTGCACCTAGAGAAGGAGTTAAGGTTTTTTCAGAGAAGAATGAGCCAGGTCCAAGGACACAGGGATGGAGGCAGCAGGGCCATTGCATTTGAATGGCTGGATCTGCCTCCATTCAAGTCCCATTTCTAGCATGACATCATCTTTTTTTTTTTTTTAATATAGTTTTTTAGTGTGGTAAAAGTCACATAAAGTAAAACATACTATTTTAACCATATTTAACTACAGTTCAGTGGCATGAAGTACATTCACAGTGTTGGGCAACTCACCATCACCCATCTCCTGAATTTGTCACCTTCCTAAGCTGAAACTCTGTCCCCATTAAACACTCACTTCCCATTCCCCCCACCCCAACCAATGTACTTTCTCGCTTTATGAAGTTGACTCTTCTAGGTCCCTTGTATAAGTGGAATCAGCATTTCTAGTATGACGTCATCTTTGACAGTCGTTTAAATTTCTGTACACTTCCTTTTCTACCTCAGGAAAGTGGGGATGATAACAGAATTAGCCTCATTGGGTTTGCGTGAGAATTCAATGAGTTAGTCCAAAGCTTCCGGCATAGAGGGAGCCATTTGTTAAATGTTGTTGTTGCTGTTTAGTCGCTAAATAGTGTCCGATTCTTTTGTGACCTGCCGGCCCCCCCCTCGCCCCCCCCATGGACTTTAGCCACCCAGGCTCCTCTGTCCGTGGGATTTCCCAGGCAAGAATACTAGAGTGAATTGCCATTTTCTTCTCCAGGGCATCGTCCTGAACCAAGGATCGAACCCACATCTCCTGCTTGGCAGGTGGATTATTTACAACTGAGCCACCAGGGAAGCCTCTTGTTAATTGCTAGCTTATTATAATTAAGAGTAGAGGATTAAAATGATATGCTGAGCTTGGGAATGGCAGACAGTGGAGTGTGTTTATACAGGGTGATATTAGGGGGGTTCTTTCGAATTATTGCTCTGGAGAAGACTCTTGACGGTCTCTGAGAAGACTCTTGACGCCCCTTGGATTGCAAGGAGATCAAATCAATCAATCTGAAAGGAAATTAGGCTTCCCTTGTGGCTCAGACGGTAAAGCATCTGCTTACAGTGAGGGAGACCCAAGTTTGATCCCTGGGTTGGGAAGTTCCCCTGGAGAAGGAAATGGCAACCCACTCCAGTATTCTTGCCTGGAAAATCCCATGGACAGAGGAGCCCGGTAAGCTACTGTCCATGGGGTCACAAAGAGTCAGACATGACTGAGCAACTCCCCTTCACTGCTTCAAAGGAAATTAACTCTGAACATTTATTGGAAGGACTGATGCTAAGCTCTGATAGTTTGGCCATCTGATATGAAGAACTGACTCATTGGAAAAGACCCTGATGCTGGGAAAGATTGAAGCAAAAGGAGAAGAGGGCGGCAGGGGATGAGATCGTTAAATAGCATCACTGACTCAATGGATATGAATTTGAGCAAACTCTGGGAGACAGTGAAGGATAGGGAATTCTGGTGTGTTGTAGTCCATGGGGTTGCAAAGAGTCGGACACGGCTTAGCAACAGAAAAACAGCAACGACAGTTAGGGGGTAAGGCTGGACAGTCACCAGGGGTCAAGCTATCATGTTTTCTGTGCCAGGGGACTTGGTTGGCCTTAGTGGGGGAACCAGTGAGGATGACAAATGGTGGAGTGATGTGGTTATGTGTGTCCACGTGAGAGATGGGGACTGTCTTACCCTATGCAGTGGTAATAGGGATTCTTTGAGAAGAAGGAAAGGGAGTGGGGAAGGAAGGAGGGAAAAAAGACTTAGAAAAGACCATGGGACCTAGTAGATGGGGAAGAGGAAGAGGAGACGAAAGGCAAGAAAATTGGTGGACGCATCAGTTTGGTGCCAGGATCCAGGGTTTGCACCTAGATTATCCGGCATCTCAGCGTGGGTACCAGGGCTGAAGGAGGGGCAAGGGTGTTGTCATGGTGATTTACAGGTCTTCAACTCATCTCCTGATTGAGTGGGAGGGGTGAACTCTCAGAGTTCCCTAGACCTCGAAGTCAGGATCTGTGGGTGAGCTCCTGTCCTAGGACACACCTGAGGCTGCAGGCTGCCTGTGTTAATTATGAGGGGCCAAAGCTCAGAACAATTCGCCCTGGGATGTGCTTTGTAACCCGTGGACATCTAGATGATCTTGCAGGCGTGTGTCCCTGCAGTTGTCAAAGTCAGGCTGATCATCACAGCCCCATCACCTTTTCCTTCTGGCAGTAAATCCGAGGACATTTTTTCTAGCTTTAATTTATTTTTTTTTTAAAGTAGCTTTATGAGCCTGTTAATAAAGGGAAAACCTGCTCCTCGCCTGACTGTCACTCAGCCTCGCCACCCGCCCCCGTCTGGGAAACTCATTGGAAACAACGCTGGCTTCTCTCTCCCCGCACATAAAAAGCTGGCTTCTCTCTCCCCGCACATAAAAAGGTTTATAGATCTCCAGTTCCCTACAACTCAGCCCAAGGTAGCTCTCGCTTGACAGTCTTCAGAAATCAACGTTGCTCCCCCTTCAACCAAGCTGCCGGTCCTTGCAAGGTCAGCCTTCGCTCCAGGAAGGAGCCAAGTGTTTGAATCACACTGGCTAGGGGTGAGGGGTGGCAGGAGGGGTACAGCAGGGGGAGGGGAGGAGCTGCCTGTCCCCCCTACTCCCAGCTGGGATGTTTCTCCTTCAAACACCTCTGTCTTGGAGAGGCTTTGAAACTGTTCACAGCACTGACAAGAAGCTTACAGTTGTCAAACAGGCTGTGTTCCCTGCTGAGCTGCAAGCAAGGGGCATGGATGTGAGAAAAGGATCTGGGATACTGGTTCTCCCCATCCACTCTCCATTGTATTTTCATGAAAGATTATGGGGAGGATGACTTTTTTGTATCCATGTTGCCTGCCTGGTGACGACTCCAGTGGCCATGACAGGTAGCCGTTGGATAGGTCCATCCTCCGTACAGTACACAGGTCTGTCTAGTTAAAGCTATGGGTTTTTCCAGTAGTCATGTATGAATGTGAGAGTTGGACCGGAAAGCAGGCTGAGCGCCAAAGAACTGATGCTTTCAAACTGTGGTGCTGGAGAAGACTCTTGAGAGTCCCTTGGACTGCAAAGAAATCAAACTAGTCAATCCTAAAGGAAATCAGTCCTGAATATTCATTGGAAGGACTGATGCTGAAGCTGAAACTCCAATACTTTGGCCACCTGATGCAAAGAAGTGACTCATTGGAAAAGACCCTGATGATGGGAAAGGTTGAAGGTGGGAGGAGAAGGGAACAACAGAGGATGAGATGGTTGGATGGCATCACCAACTCAATGAACATGAATTTGAGCCAATTTCGGGAGATGGTGAAGGACAGGGAAGCCTGGTGTGCTGCAGTCCATGGGGTCACAAAGAGTTGGACTTAGCAACTGAGCAACCACAACTGTGCTGTAAGAACTGGCCTGAAACTGGGGGTTTGCAGCCTGCACGTTCTTTGAATTTGGGATCGGAGCATTCTTTGTTGTGGAGACCTTTCCTGTGCATTGTAGGATGTCTAGTGCATCTCTGGCCTCCGCCCACTAGATGGCAGTAGCACCCCCATCTCCAGTTGTGACAACACAAAGTCTCCTCAGATATTGTCAAAGGGACCCAGTTGAGGTCCACTGGTTTAACTTACACATTCTTTATTTTCTTAATATTTTGTTCTAAATCTTTATTGATTTTGTTTATTTATTTATTTATTTTTTCTTTTTGACTTTGACGCATGTGGGATCTTAGTTCCCTGACCAGGGATCAAACTTGCACCCCCTGAGATGGAAGGCAACGTCTTAACCCTTGGACAGCCAAGGAAGTCACTAAATTACACATTCTTGATGGGGGTGATATGTGCCCCATGGGGCACTCAATAGTCTTGTGTGGAGAAAAATCTTATTCTTCTTACACATAAGGTGCAGATATGTATATGATATATGCACAAATATACAGTGTATCAGTGGTGTTAAAATTTCATGGAGGGTGTTGGTTAGGGAATAAACAAAGTCTAACCAAAGACTCTTTTGTTAAAAGACGCTTACTCCTTGGACGAAAAGTTATGACCAACCTAGATAGCATATTCAAAATCAGAGACATTACTTTGCCAACTAAGGTCCGTCTAGTCAAGGCTATGATTTTTCCTGTGGTCATGTATGGATGTGAGAGTTGGACTGTGAAGAAGGCTGAGTGCTGAAGAATTGATGCTTTTGAACTGTGGTGTTGGAGAAGACTCTTGAGAGTCCCTTGGACTACAAAGAGATCCAACCAGTCCATTCTGAAAGAGATCAACCCTGGGATTTCTTTGGAAGGAATGATGCTAAAGCTGAAGCTCCAGTACTTTGGCCACCTCATGAGAAGAGTTGATTCATTGGAAAAGACTTTGATGCTGGGAGGGATTGGGGGCAGGAGGAGAAGGGGATGACAGAGGATGAGATGGCTGGATGGCATCACGGACACGATGGACGTGAGTCTGAATGAACTCCGGGAGATGGTGATGGACAGGGAAGCCTGGCGTGCTGCGATTCATGGGCTCGCAAAGAGTCGGACACGACTGAGCAACTGAACTGAACCAAAGACTCTTTACAGGAGTGATAATGAAAGAAAAGGATCGAGAGACACTGGTCTAAAGGAGACACAAATTGAAGCTAGTGTAGGTATATTTTCCCACCTCTCTAGGGAGCCGAATTCTCCTTGTTGAGTGTCTGCAATGTGCCAGGCTCTGTGTGGGGAACTTGAGTTTGTGTGTGCATACTAAGTTGCTTCAGTCATGTTTGCAGCTTTGCGACCCTATGGACTATAGCCCATCAGACTCCTCTGTCCATGAGATTTTCCAGCAAGAATGCTGGAGCAGGTTGCCATTCCCTTCTCTGGGGGTTCTTCCCGACCAAGAGACTGAACCCATGTCTCTTATGGCTCCTGGACTGCAGGTGGGTTCTTTACCACTGAGTCACTGGGAAAGCCCAACTTGACACTCTGAGGAACAGTTATCATCATTGTCATCCTAAGAGAGGCTAAAAAAAAGTTCCCAGCTAGCAAGTGGTGGAAGTAAGATTTGGATTTGAAGATGAGATGACTGCAGAGGTCATAGTCCTTAACTCTGAGCAGATGCTCCAATAAACACTAAAGCATTTATCTTCTTGGGTTTTCCCTTTTTTAGTATACCAACTGAATTGGCTATAATTTACAAAAGAAGAGCAAGCAAAGTTATGATAGTTTGGTTTAAATCTGTCTCCTTCTTTCTTCCATTCCCCTGGTATTTATTGAGCACCTAGTATATTTTATGCTCCCTGCTGGGTGAAGAAGACAGATAGGTCCCATCCTATATGATGCTTATAATGCAGATCTCCTCTGTCCAATATGGTAGCCACTAGCCACACATGATTCTAGGACTTCCCTGTAGCTCAAATGGTAAAGAATCTTCCTGGAATGCAGGAGACCAGGGTTCGATCCCTGGGTCAGGAAGATTCTCTGGAGAAGAGAATAGGAATCCACTCCAGTATTCTTGCCTGGGGAATTCCATGGACAGATGAGCCTGGCGGGCTATATTTCATGGGGTCATACAAAGTTGGACACAACTGAGTGATTAACACACACACACACACACACACACAAGTGCAACTAAAGAATGGAATTTTAAATTTAGCTAAATTTAAAATCTGATGCATAATTCAGTTATCAATAAAACCTTCACATGTGCTTGCAGTATCTTGTGAAACTTTCATTTCAATGGTAACATTTATTAGCTCTAAATAAAGATAGATCATTTGCTGTGAAAATATAGTGTCTACATTGAGGGGTTCTGTAAGTGCAAAATACAAACTGCATTTCAAATATTTGGTAAAAATGATTGTACACTATTTCATGATTAATTTTGAAAATGCTGAGTGCATGTTGAAATGATACTATTTTGGATATAGTGGATTAAATAAAATACATTGATTTGAATTTCACCTGTTTCCTTCCTACTTTTAAGATGTGGCTATGAGCACGTTTGAAATTGTACCTTTGACCTATGTTTTATTTCTATGTTGTGACAGCAGTCTAGGAAGTTATGGGTTCATTTCCCCTTTACCACAGGCTTCTTGCATTTACTTGAGCAAACTACTTCTTCTCTAGGTTCTCACTGCCACATCTGTGAAATACAGGCAATAATAAGACAGTAGAGAAACAGTCCATAAGTTAAATGAGATAATGCATGTGAACTTCTTGGCATACTGATTGGCACATAGTAGGAACTCAGTAAATGCTTATTAAATGACTAAAGTAAGTCGCTGGTCTAATTGCTTGTGGCTGAATAATATTTCATTTCTTCCCAGTTGATAAATAGTTTGTGTTTATCAAAATATTTGAATAATATATGAAAGTATTAATATGTGAAAAAGGTAAAAATTTCTTGGAGTCCCACTACATACTTTTATACAGACAGCAGACACCGTGCTGTGAGCCCAGAATCTGGGGTCAAATTCCAGCTCGACCACTCACTCAGCTTACCTTAGTGATGAGTTAATTTTCTGTTCCTCAATTTCCCATCTGTCGAGTGGGGTAATACTAGAACATATATCAGGTAGTTGTCAGGGAATTAGCTGACTTAATTTTTTTAAATATCTCTTTAACAAGTGGTGCTGGGAAAACTGGTCAACCACCTGTAAAGAAATGAAACTAGGACACTTTCTAACACCATACACAAAAATAAACTGAAAATGGATTAAAGATCTAAATGTAAGACCAGAAACTATAAAACTCCTAGAGGAAAACATCGGCAGAACACTCTCTGACATAAATCACAGCAAGATTCTCTATGATCCATCTCCCAGAGTAATGGAAATAAAAGCAAAAGTAAACAAATGGGACCTAATCAAACTTAACTTTGCACAATGAAGGAAACTATAAGCAAAGTGAAGAGGCAGCTTTCAGAATGGGAGAAAATAATAGCAAATAAAACAACTGACAAGAATTATCTCCAAAATGTATAAGCAGCTCATGCAGCTCAATACCAGAAAAATAAATGACCCAATCAAAAAATAGGCCAAAGAACTAAATAGACATTTTGCCAAAGAAGGCATACAGATGGCTAACAAATACATGAAAAGATGCTCAACTTCACTCATTATCAGAGAAATGCAAATCCAAACCATCATGAGGTACCATCTCATGCCAGTCAGAATGACTGCTATCAAAAAGTCTACAAGCAATAAATGCTGGAGAGGGTGTGGAGAAAAGGGAACCCTCTTACACTGTTGGTGGGAATGCAAACTAGCACAGCCACTCTGGAGAACAGTGTGGAGATTCCTTAAAAAACTGGAAATAGAACTGCCATACGACCAGCAATCCCACTGCTGGGCATACACATTGAGGAAACTAGAATTGAAAGAGACACGTGTACCCCAATGTTCATCTCAACACTGTTTATAATAGCCAGGACTTGGAAGCAACCTAGATGTCCATCAGCAGATGAATGGATAAGAAAGCTGTGGTACATATACACCATGGAATATTACTCAGCTATTAAGAAGAATACATTTGAATCAGTTCTAATGAGGTGGATGAAACTGGAGCCTATTATACAGAGCAAAGTAAGTCAGAAAGAAAACACCAATACAGTATATTAATGCATATATACGGAATTTAAAAAGATGGTAACAATGACCCTATATGCAAGACAGCAAAAGACACAGATGTAAAGAATAGACTTTCGGACTCTGTGGGAGAAGGTGAGGGCGGGATGATTTGACAGAGTAGCATTGAAACATGTATATTACCATATGTGAAATAGATCGCCAGTCCAGGTTTGATGCATGAAGCAGGGCACTTAAAGCTGGTGCACTGGGACAACCCAGAGGGATGGGATGGGGAGAGAGGCGAGAGGAGGGTTTGGGATGGGGGAACACATGTACACCCATGGCTGATTCATGAATGTATGGCAAAATCAACCACAATAATGTAAAATAATTAGCCTCTGATTAAGATTAATAAATTAATTTTAAAAATAAAGATTTTTTTAATGTGGACTATTTTCAAAGTCTTTATTGAGTTTGTTATAATATCGTTTCTGTTTTATGTTTTGTTTTTTTTGGCTTCGAAGCCTGTGGGATCTTGCTCCTTGAGCAGGGATCAAACCCACACCCCCTGTGTTGGAAAGCCAAGTCTTAACCACTGAATTGCCTGATCAGTCTCAAGATGGGTTAATATTTATGAAACACTTAAAATCATGTCTGGTAGCTAATAAGTGTTATGTAAATACATATTAAATCTTAAAAAATACATTTTTGGTCTCCCTGCCCGCCCCCACACCCACC
>SJYQ01004527.1:169160-185964 GCA_006410935.1 Redunca redunca
CCACCCCAATGTTAGCTAATATTAGGATCAGTTGTGGATACTTCATGCTTTTTTTTTCTGACCCATAAATCACGTATTGTTGTTGGAAATTGCTTATTTTATAAAAAATATGTTCATATTACATACATCTCTCTGGGACATGGCTTTTTTCTCTTAGGATATTTAGATTCTGGAATCTTCTCCACCAAGTTAATTGGTGTCAACAAATGACTACATAATAATTCCATGGCAGAGATGTAAATGCTTTTATACAACCATTGCCCTATTCATGGTCATTTTCTTTGTTTGCTGGAAATTTCTGAGCATTAAAGCACTATGATGTAAAAGCAGGGGAGAGGCCAACCTGATTAATTATGCTTCCAAACTTGAGTAAGCTTTGGGGGCTGAGCTATGGATTCGATGCATATGGCAAGAGGTTCATTTTGGGTTAAGTAACGATCTGAAATCACCCAACAGTTAGATAATTGACCCAATTTAATTTTCGTATAGAAGGACGACTGCTTGTTTGTCTCTTGATCTATCACAACGTCAGCACACATATTACAAACCGGTCGGCTAAGTATGAAGCTATTATTACTAATTAAAAGCCCTTCCTGCAGTGTTGCCCCTCCTCTGCCTCGCTAGCCCACCTGCCCACCATACCCAGGATTCACCCCTTCAGGAACGGTTAATGTGAGCCCAAATCCATAGCTCAATTAACAATCAGGATTGAGGCTTCCAGGTAACAGAGATCAGGATCAATAACTTATGTTCAGTGAAATTAAAGCAAGTTGTTAAGTCAAGTGTTTAAAAGCTGCACACACGGACTGTGGAGATATCCATCAAAACCCTTCGGGTTCTTTCTCTGGAGAGCCTGGGAAGTACATCTTTCTTTGGACCATCTTCCACATGGATGCGCGCCTAATGAAGCAGATACGTCCTCACCGATTCTTTTCTGAAATAAATCCCCGGGCCTGGATGGCCTGGAGCACCTGAGCTGACTTGAGGGTGAGACTCTTCTTTCATCAGAGATGATTCGGCAGAGGCAGAGATTCAGAAGTATCTCTCAAGGTCCCCTTCAGCATCTTTTGGAAGGGTAGAAGGAGTGAAGTTTGCCTTCCTCTTTGATTTTGTTCAATCTGCTCAGCATCCTAAACATTTGATCATTCAACCAACGTCTAATGAGCACTTACTCTGTTCCTCTAAGCTTGACTTTTAAAAATGTTTTAATTTTTAATATTTATTTTTAATTGCTTGATGATTTTTTTTACAATATCAGTTTGATTTCTACTACACATCAACGTGAGTTAGCCATGGGGACACATAGTTTAAGGAATTATTTGTTTATTTTTGGCCGCCCTGGGCCTTGTTGCTGTGTGAGGGCTGCTCTCGAGTTGCAGGGCAGGGGCTCGAGGGCTCGACGTCTTCAGTAACTGCAGCACGTGGGCTCAGTCGTTGCGGTTCCCAGGCTCTAGAACACAGTTACGGCACACAGAGCTCAGCTGCCCCAAGGAATATGGGACCTTCCCAGATCAGAGGTTGAACGCGTGTCGTCTGCATTGGCAGGCCGATTCTTCACCGCCACTAGGGAAGTCCTAAGCTTGACTTTTTAATCTTTCATGAGTTGAGCCCTATGTATTGTTCACATATTATTACTTGGATGAGTGAGGGTAGGCTAGACTGAAATAATAAACAGCCCCAGACATATGATGGAACCACACACCAGAAGTCTGGGCCTGGTCTGCTCTCAAACAGTACTCTGGGTATTCAAGTTGAAAGGCAGCTCTTCTATAAGTGGAGGCTGAAGCTGTTTCTACCTTGTCCTTGTAGCTCCTCTGTTCTTTAGGACCTAATGACTGTCTCCATCCAGCTGATGGAAGGGACAAGAAGGTGAGGACAAGTTACACACCACCTCTTAAAAGCCTGAGCTCAGAAAGGCCTTCAATATACTGGCTTCTAAGCCTCTGAGAGGGCTTCCCAGATGGCACTAGTGGTAAAGAACCCACCTGCCAATGCAGGAGACACGAGAGACACGGGTTTGATCCTTGTGTTGGGAAGATCCCCTGGAAGAGGTCAGGGCAACCCACTCCAGTATTCTTGCCTGGAGAATCCCATGGACAGAGGAACCTGGCGGGCTACAGTCCATAGGGTTGCAAAGAGTCGGACGTGATTGAAGCCACTTAGCATGCAAGCCTCTGAGAAGTTAAGGGAAGAGCTACGGGTTACACTGAACTATGCTTTGAACTCAGGCAGGAGGAATTCTCTGAGTGGGTGATTTTGGTAGAGATCTCCTAAAAGTGAAAAGTGGAAGTGTTAGTCACTGAGTCGTGTCTGACTCTTTGTGACCCCATGCACTATACAGTCCATGGAATTCTCCAGGCAAGAATACTGGAGTGGGAGCCATTCCCTTCTCCAGGGGATTTTCCCCACCCAGGGATTGGACCCTGGTCTCCTGCACTGCAGGCAGATTCTTTACCACCTGAGTCACCAGGGACTTAAAGCTTTTCCTCTACCTATTAGCCAAGGCCTGCAGTTTCTTATCCGGGGACTACAGTCATTCAGGTCCCAAACTAAAATCAGAGTGTCAAACCACTGTCCCTGGGAGAGAAGACAGTAATGCCAACCGAGGTAAGAGCGACTGAAAAAAGTCAACAGTGATTAGAAAACCTCAAATGAATCCAGCTTTTTCTTCACCCATTAAAAAAATTAAAAAACACATAAGCTACCTGTGTTCATTATATGTAACATGGTCAGAGAGAAATACACAGCAAGTACAATGAAAATCATTTATAACCAATAGGCAACAACTGGTAATACTTAAGTGTATTTTCCTTATTAGTAGTATTACTGTTAGTAACAAAATCGGGAGATGTCTTTGATGCAAAATTTTGGCTTAAACACATGCCATAAACATTTCTGCCATCATTAAAAGCCCACTGCAGGCATTAGTTCCAGCAGTTGCATAATAGCCTCTTACACAGGTAACATCTGCACAGGTAATTCATTTGAACAACCTTCAACTGAATATTTATGTTGTTTTCAGCTTTTCACTGCTAAAATAATGCTGGTATTAACTGGTTTTATGTTCATATATCTTTTCACTACAAATGTGACAAATTGATGTACCTAAAGTTTTGAAAAAGAAACAAAAAATATCAACCAGCCACCACCATCATAACTACTTCTAATATTTTTCCGTATTTTCTTCTACTTTTTCTCCCACACATAATTTAGGTTCACCTTTTCCTGACTATGAAAGTAATGTAGGGACTACCCTGGTGGTCCAGTGGCTAAGACCATATGCTCCCAATGCAGTGGGCCCGGGTTCAATCCCTGGTCAGGGAACTAGACCCCACATGCCGCAGCTAAGATGGAAGATCCCATGTGCCTTAGCTAAGACCTGCCACAGCCAAATAAATAATTAAATAATTTAAAAATTATGAATATAAAATGACTTTCTAAGAACTTGGAAAAATAGCAACTGAAAGGCAGGGACAAAAGTCATCCATAAGTCACCAGCTACAAGCAGTCATTGTTAATTCCTTAACTATTTTCTCACATTATTATTATTGTTGTTGTTATCATTAGTTTTAATTATTTATTGTTTTATGTGACTGAAATTGTGCTAAACCTACCAATTCTTCCCCCCGCCCTTAGTTTGCTTAATACCATATCATGAGCATGTCTCCTTGTGGTTAAAAGTTTTAAAAGATATTTTAGAAAAGCATTAAATATTACAACATAATCTTTTAGTGACTGCATACCATCTCTTCATATAGATCTATCACAATGAATTTAACATTCTCATTGGGGATGACAACTTTAGCTCTCATGTTTTGCTGTAAGAAGCATCTTTACATTCACATTAAAAACATTCATTATTTTTAAAATATTCTTTCACTGTGGTTTATCACAGAATATTGAACATAATTCCCTATGCTATACAATAGGACCTTGTCATTTATCCATTCTGTATATAATAGTTTGTATCTGCTAATCCAAAACTTCCAACACTTTCTTCCCCCACCCACCCCACTGTTGGTAATCACAAGTCTGTTCTCTACTTCTGTGAGTCTATTTCTGTTTTGTAGACAGGCTCACCTGTATCATGTTTTAGATTCCAATGTGAGTGACATCATATGGCCTTTGTCTTTCTGACTTACTTCACTTGGTATGAAATCTCTAGTTGCATTCATGTTTCTGCAAGTGGCAGTATTCCATCCTTTATCATGGCTGAGATATTCCATGATCTATCTAGCTGTCTGTCTGTCTATCTATCTGTATATCACATCTACTTTATTCATTCATCTGTTGATCAACATTTGTTTCCATAACTTGGTTATTATAAACAGTGTTACTTTTACACATACATTTTGATTACATTGTTGGTGATTTCTTCAGGATAGATTGCCAGAAGTGGAATTACTGCCCATGGGCAGAGATATATGAATACTTTACAGACATCTCTTGCACATATTTTTACATAGTAGACACAGCTAATACATAGGGCATGTCATGCTGTATCCTGATTTTGACTTATACTGTTAGCTTCAGAGTTTTTCTCAACGTTGATTTCCTTGAAGGAAGGGATAAGTTCATACATTTTATATCCCCAGGCCAGTGACTGCACAAAAAAGAGGCATACCTCTAACTCTAGAGGTGGTGAGACTGTTGATTGTCAATCCAGGCAACCAGGGTTTGCATCTGGGATGCGGCTTATCAGCAAGTTGACTAACCTCTCTACGCTTTAGTTTCCTCATCTGTTAAAGGGGAAGGGTTTCCCTGAGTGACTCAGTGACAAAGAATCTGCTTGCAGTGCAGGAGATGTGGGTTCGATCCCTGGGTCAGGAAGATCTCCTGGAGAAAGAAATGGCAACCCACTCCAGTTTTCTTGCCTGGGAAATCCCATGGACAGAGGAACCTGGCAGGCTACAGTCCATGGGGCTGCAGAGAGTTGCACATGACTTAGTGACGAAACAAGTTAGTACCAATCTCATAGGATTGTTGGAAGGATTCAATACACCCCTCCTATCATGTGATAGACACCCTGTGAGTTTCGTTCATTCTTGGAATTGGAGGGTGTTGTGTGTTGATTATGAACACAAACCTTCAGAATCATGCATCCCTAAGGTTTGAGCTNTATGCAGATGACACCACCCTTATGGCAGAAAGTGAAGAGGAACTAAAGAGCCTCTTGATGAAAGTGAAAGAGGAGAGTTAAAAAGTTGGCTTAAAGCTCAACATTCAGAAAATGAAGATTATGGCATCTGGTCCCACCACTTCATGGGAAATAGATGGGGAAACAGTGGAAACAGTGGCTGACTTTTTTGGGGGCGTGGGCTCCAAAATCACTGCAGATGGTGATTGCAGCCATGAAATTAAAAGATGCTTACTCCTTGGAAGCAAAGTTATGACCAACCTAGATAGTATATTGAAAAGCAGAGACATTACTTTGCCAACAAAGGTCCGTCTGGTGAAGGCTATGGTTTTTCCAGTGGTCATGTATGGATGTGAGAGTTGGACTGTGAAGAAAGCTGAGCGCCGAAGAATTGATGCTTTTGAACCGTGGTGTTGGAGAAGGCCGGAGAAGGCAATGGCACCCCACTCCAGTACTCTTGCCTGGAAAATCCCATGGATGGAGAAGTCTGGTAGGCTGCAGCCCATGGGGTTGCTAAGAGTCAGAATGGACTGAGCAACTTCGCTTTCACTTTCCACTTTCATACATTGGAGAAGGCAATGGCAACCCACTCCAGTGTTCTTGCCTGGAGAATCCCAGGGACGGGGAAGCCTGGTGGGCTGCCATCTATGGGGTCACACAGAGCTGGACACGATTGAAGCGACTTAACAGCAGCAGTTGGAGAAGACTCTTGAGAGTTCCTTGGACTGCAAGGAGACCCAACCAGCCCTGGGTGTTCTTTGGAAGGAATGATGCTAAAGCTGAAACGCCAGTACTTTGGCTACCTCATGCGAAGATTTGACTCATTTGAAAAGACTCTGATGTTGGGAGGGATTGGGGGCAGAGGAGAGGGGATGACAGAAGATTAGATGGCTGGATGGCATCACTGACTCTATGGACATGAGTTTGAGTGAACTCTGGGAGATGGTGATGAACAGGGAGGCCTGGCACGCTGCGATTCATGGGGTTGCAAAGAGTCGGACAAGACTGATTGACTGAACTGAACTGAACTCAGATAAGACGAGGGAGAAATCGTGAGATTGCTGAGCCCCTGAAGGGGGCCTGGCCAACCAAGCCCCAGGCTTAACCACATTCCAAGTTTCACACAACAGAACAGCGTTAACAGGAAATCAGAGCTGCAATCTGGTTACAGGTTGATGATGATATCAGTTTGCAACCCTCCTGGGATTTTAAATGGAACCTGAGTTGCAATCTTTGAAGTCTCACCCAGGGAGCAGACATGCTGCCTAGTACCCGTTCCCAGTTGGGACTCCAGATGTGCTGTGATACAGAACTTACCAGCACTGTCTAAGTCTGGATGTTGGTCAAAACCCAATTTGGTGATGTATTCTCTGCTCTATTTTTCTTTTCTTTTAATGTTGGTATATCGAAGGTACGCTAGATAATTCTCCAATAAATATTTCTATTATTTATTTGTATATAACAAGTGGCTTATTTTGTTAACAAATCCTTTGTACCTGAGATGAAAGTGAAAACTTTCGGCAAAACAGTGACTCAGTGGTAAAGAATCTTCCTGCCAATCCAGGAGACTCAAGTTTGATCCCTGGGTCTGAAGATCCCTCAGAGAAGGAAATGGCAACCTATTCCAGTATTCTCGCCTGGGAAATCCCATGAACAGAGGAGCCTGGAGGGCTACAGTCCATGGGGTTGCAAAGAGTCGGACACCACAGAGCGACTAAACGACAACAAATCATGAAATGACTTCATTTTTCTCCAGTGATTTCTTTTGTTCTAATATCTACTTTGTCTGATATTGATATAAACTTTAATATAACTCCAGCTTTCTTTGCTGTAATATCCTGGTATATCTTTTTTTCATTCATTTACTTTAAACCTATTTTTGTCTTTAATTTAAAGTGCTTTTTATTTATTTATTTTTGGTAATCAGAATATAATTGGATCTTGCTTTTTTAAAATTCAGTGTATCAATTACAAATGGGCACTTATCAAGAGCGTTGCCAATGACTGAACAAAAAAGGCGTTTGCCATCTGCCTCTATGGAGACTGAGCCCCATGCTGCTATGGCTCTTGACCTTCAACAACCCCTGAGTTAGTTCAGGGTGGAGTGAGGCACTCTGTGCTCCAGGGAATCTGGTGGGACAGCTCTTTAGATCAGTTCAGTTCAGTGGCTCAGTCATGTCCGACTCTTTGCAACCCCATGGACTTCAGCATGCCAGGCTTCCCTGTCCGTCACCAACTCCCAGAGCTTGCTCAAACTCATGTCCATCCCTAGATGCTCTTTAATAGTTGGATGTTTCTTAGGAACAGATTCCATGATCTCAATCCTTGCATCTCCTCATATCTAGAGAAGCACTAAATCCTTTCATGGTGACATCAGATCCTCATGAATAACAAAAAACCTTTTGCAAAATGAGTGCTTCATGGCGTCGAACTCCCCCTTCACCTAAACCTTATATATTGACCTTCTCCCCACTGCTGCTCAGAGCTATCTGAGATGCTGCCTCCTGGGCTGCAGTCCTCATTTTTCCCGAAATAAAACTTAACTCACAACTTTCAAGTTGTACATCTGTTTTAGTTGGCAAATGTGATAATCTCTGCCTTTTAATTGATGATGTTCAGCCTGTCTAAGTTTAATGTGACTTTGGATACAATTAAGTTTACTTCATTTTGTAACTGTTTCCTATTATATCTGTTCTTTAGTCACCTTTTCTCTTTTTCTTGCTTCTTTTAGATAATTTAATTTTATGATTTAATTTTATCTCCCTTGTTGATTGATTTGCTTGACTGTTTTGTTAATTTAGTTGACTGTTACAGGGGTTATCGCTCACTCAGTCGTGTCTAGTTGCTTGTGATTCCATGGACTGTAGCCTGCCAGACTCCTCTGTCCATGGGATTCTCCAGGCAAGAACACTGAAGTGGGCGGCCATTCCCTTCTCCAGGGGATCTTCCTGACCAGGGGACAGATCCTGGGTCACCTGCATTGCAGGCTGATTCTTTACCTTCTGAGCCACCAGGGAAATCCAATTATATCAAGATAGTGAATAAAAATGTGGATATTTTCATTAATACCTTGACTATATTCAGAGGATTGAATGTTACTTCATAACTGTACTATGATTATATTATAATATTTCTAGAACAAAGAAAACATTTATGGAAAATTTTTTCCTCATGGGCTGTATTATTTCTGTTTTCTGGTAATCTTTGATAGAATGCCAAACATTGTTGGTTGTTGGATATCTTTGTAGCCCTATAAATATTCTTAAAACTACTTTTATCTGCAATGTAGTTGTTGTTGGAAACAATTAGATTCTTTTGGGTCTTTCTTACAGAGTTGTTAGGTGAGACCAGAGAAGTGCTTAGTCCTATGGCTAATTGGTGGCTCAGATGGTTAAGAATCTGTCTGCAATGCAGGAGACCCAGGTTTGATCCTTGGAAGATCCCCTGGAGAAGGGAATGGCTACCCATTCCAGTATTCTTGCCTGGAGAATCCCATGAACAGAGGAGCCTGGCAGACTACAGTCCATGGGGTCACAAAGATTTGGGCATCACTGAGTGACTAACTATACAACACAATTGTTCCCCACCCCTGGGGCAAGATCCTTCTGAATAGTCTGAATTATGAGGCTTTCAGTCTGGTTTGTAGGAACGGGCATTATTCCCAGCCCTTGTGAACACTTGCTACTGTTCCTTTTAACCCATCAAATGGTTCTTTCTTTGTCCTTGTGAGTTTCCTCATACATACGTACCATCAGCACTCTGCTGAATGCTCAAGGAAGACCTTTTGCAGATCTTCAGGATTCTGTCTCTGTGCAGACCTCTACTCTTCCGAACTCTGTCCTGCAAGTCCTAGCTGCTTTGGTCTCTGTGGAATTAGCTCAACTCAGGAAGTCTGCTGGGCTCCTCCTGGATTCTGTTTTCCTGTGTTGTGTGCCCTGGAGCATCCCTTAGGCAGTATTCTTGGGAAGCCCTATGGCTCACTCATTTGTCTCATCTTTCAGGGACCGTCATCCTTCGTAGCATGATGTCCTAAAAATTGTTGTGTATTTGTTGTTGTCATTGTGTTGCTTTTTGGGTGAGAATGTACATTAGGTCCCTTTTACTTCATCTTGTCTGTAAGCAGATGTCTTCTACAGGCTAAATAATTTCCCAAGGCCACACAATTAATTTGTTTTACAGCTTGGGATCACATCTCTGTATACTATGTCATATTTCAGTTCTCATTCCACTGTTTTTGAAGATTCCTTCGAGTGTGTGTTCTCCAAGGTTTTTTGGGGGTTCATATTTTAAGAGAATATAACCTATTTTTCCTACAAGAATTTTGTTTTGAGATGAAGATATATCCCATTCTGTTTTTTTTTTTTTTTTTTTTGCTTTACAGTAGGTCCTTGTTGGTTGGTTTTCCATTCAAAATATAGCTGTGTATACATGTCCATCCCAAACTCCCTATCCATCTCCCGCAACCATGAGTTTGTTCTCTTAGTTTGGGAGTCTGTTTCTGTTTTTTAAGTAACTTCATTTGTACTGTTTATGCAATAATGCAAATTGCAAGGACTGAGTAAGATATCAAGATATCAGGGTGATAATTTTATGAGTCTCAGGCATTGGAGAGGTCTCTAAAACATTTTAGAAAATATGCTGAATTCTTAGCAGCCATATCATGTTCCATGTTGCATTGTTCTTTTCATAATTGCATTTAAAAATATATATACAAGATGAATAAACACTCCACCTCCTACTTTCAGTTATATTTACTGTACAGCATTTCCCAAGGGAGCTATGAAAAACACACACTTATTAGTTCCAAATATTTTCACAAAATAAAATTGATATCTCTTTTGCCTGAGATTTTTTTTTTTTAACTTAGGGATGAGAGTCCTTCCAACAGCATGACAGAGACAATAAAAGAGTTTGCTGAACAATCTTAGAGTGATAAAAATTTTCCTCTTTTAATTAATTTTCTCCTTAAACAGACTGACTTTGCTGAGCTTGAATTTAAATTTTTAAACATTTTCTGCTGAAGGGTTAATTGCCCACTTTCAAAGGCATCACCTTGGGATATTTCTGCAGGAAAATTTATAGCTTAATGATTACTTAAATTGTTCTTTTCTTAATAAGAGGCTTAGACTGCTAACTTGTAAAGTGATCCTCATCTCTTGCAGTGGTTCTCAACTCTGTTTTCACATCAGACTCACCTGGGAGCATTTAAAAGCTGTCAATGCAAAGAGCCCCCATTCAGACCAATTAAATCAGTATCTCTGGGCATGGAGCCTGGGCATCTGTATATTTTAAAACACCCCTGGTGGTTTTAGTTTGCAGCCAGCACTGAAAACCACTGAAAGAGTAAAAAAGCCCTCATTTTAGAGATGAGAAAATGGAAGCTTAGAAGGGCTAGCTGGTTGTCTAATGTTATACTGAGAAGTTACATACTCAGTGCCCTGCGTGAAAGTCACTGCAATAGGGCTTCAAAGACACTTTCTTTAGTCCTTACAATGACCTAATGATCTTTTTTATCCCATTTTATTTTGTTTATTTTAAAATTTATTTTTAATTCGAGGATGATTGCTTTAAAATATTGTGTTGATTTCTGCTGTACAACGATGTAAATCACCTATTTTTGTTGTTGTTTATTCGCTTAAGTCATGTCAGTACACATATACACCCTCTGTTTTGAGCCTCCCTTCTGTTCCGCATGCCACCCGGCTAGATCATCACAGAGCACCAAGGTGAGCTCCCTGTGCTAGATAGCTGCTTCCTGCTAGCTACCTATTTTATCAGTGATGATGTATGGATGTCAATGCTGCTTCTCAATTCGTTCCACCCCCTCCTTCCCCCACTGTGTTTATAAGTTTGTTCTCTACATTTCCATTCCTGCCCAGCAAAAATGTTCATCAGTACCATTTTCTAGATTCCATATACATATGTGTTAATATATGGTATTTGTTTTTCTCTTTCTGACTTACTTCACTCTCTGTAACAGGCTCTAGGTTCATCCACCTCACTACGATGAACTCAATTTTATTCCTTTTTATGCATGAGTAATATTCTGTTGTATATATGTACCATAACTTCTTTATCCACTCATCTATTGATGAACATCTAGGTTGCTTCCATGTCCTACCTATTGTAATCAGTGATGCTATGAACTTGGTTTACTCCATTTTATAGTCAAGAGAACTGAGGTTCACAAATGCTGAGTAATTTATCCAAGGTCATGTTGTTAGAAACTTGGACATATATCTGCTTCCTGATCCTCAGCATAATGCTTTTCTCATTAAACCTCTCTGAGTATGTTGCTGGAATTTCTTTGTAACCCTGTTATAGAGAGACATCTTTGGATTTCCTGCATTGGGTTCAATTAGTGACACACCAGTGGGTGGAGCTCTCGTCGGGCTTGTTTATATCAGTTGACATGTTTATTAAATAAATAAGTAAATATATGTGCTGGTTATGCTCATCAGAATTGTTTATTTTATTTTATTTATTTATTTTTGAAAAGAGCCTCAGAAACATATTTATTCAGGTATTACAAATAATGTAATGTTCATTAAACAAGAATTTTTAATTTTTAATTAAGATTTTAAATAAACAAGAATGTAGATCCAATGGCCTTAAGAGGAAAAAAAAGTATATTGACTTATGTCATTTTTAAGTCTAAGTATCCTGAATCTAGGTGCTCAGATCCTATAGTAAACAGTCTTGTTTGTTCCCTTTTCTTTTTCTGGCTTTCTTGCCTTGTAGTTATGAGCTCAGGACTGATATTCATAGGCTCTGATTAGCTTGGTTGGAGTCATGTGTCTGCTTTTGAACCAGTCATTGTGGGGAAGGGAATGCTGTCATCTCATTGGCTGAGTTTGGATCATCTGACTATGCTGGAGCCAGAGAGATGGTGGTGTTAGATCTCTGAACCCTGTGAACTCAGGAAGAGAAGGAGAAAGTCGTTTCCAAGAAGGTAAAGGTTTGGATGCTGTCAACAAACAGATTCCAGAGAGGCCAAACAATAATGCCCATGACATTGGACACGGAGGGGTCTGATTAAGCTCTGGAAACTCGCTTGAGGGGATGGGATGTTAGAGCAGAGTCCAGTCATTAGTAATCTCTCATCCTCTCCCAGATTACATGTCCAACCAAGGCCTTGGAAATCCACCTCCCCTTCCTTCTGTGCCAAGACAGAGCTAAGGAGCCACAAGAAGAACATTTTCTGATGTAATGTTATTAGAACAAGGTTTACTTTCTGTGTGTGTGTGTGTGTGTGTGTGTAGATTTCCATAAAATCAGAATTAGGGACTTTGCTGGCAGTCCAGTGGTTTAGACTTTGCCTTTCAATGTGGAGTTCCATACCTGGTCAGGGAGCAATATTCCACATGCCTCGTGGCCTAAAAACCAAAACCTAAAACAGAAGCAATATTATAACAAAATTCAATAAAGACTTTAAAAATGGTCCACATAAACAACAAAAAAAGCCTAGAATTAGTTAGTGTGTTAAGGCCCCATCAAGTAAATGGAACTCAGTGAAACTTGTCTATCTCCCACGTGACCTATTAGCAATGTTGCTGATTCATGTGGATCTTAAAGAGAGAGAGAGACAGGGAGGTATTGGGGCTGACTTCTGAAGAATCATTATGAACCTGGGGGTACTTCCCTGGTGGTCCAGTGGCTAAGACTCTGCACTCACAATGCAGTGGCCTGGGTTCTGTCCCTGGTCAGGGAACTAGATCCCACATGCCGCAACTAAGAATTCACACACTGCAACAAAAGATCCTGTGTGCCGTAACAAAGACTGAAGATTCCACAAGCTGCAACTAAGACTTGGCACAGCCAAATTAAAAAATACATATACCAAAAACAAAAGATCTTGAGGGTTCAACCAACTGACTCGATCACTCTGCACATTTGATGAATCACAGCAGCAGCATCATTTATTGCTCCAGTGATGAACGTTCACAGCTGCTAGAAGAGATTTTATGAGGCCCTGCTTAAAAACAAATGAGCACTCTGGTGACAATGCTGTTTCTAGTTGAAGTGCCAGAGGGCTGGGCCTTCTAGAGCTTGGGCTGGGGCTAGAAGGGGCTCCAGCTCAGACATCAGAACATGGTTTTATGTAGCATCAGTGATGGGAAGCAGGTGGGAAGGCAAAAAGCACTGAGGATATTTAGCAACTGGTTATAGAGTGTTCCAGAAAGTGAGAAGAGTAAATGGCAAGACATTTAGATAATCAGAGGACCAGGCATGTAAAAATGTTGATGGGGATGGATGAGATTTACATACAAAAATGTTCAGCACAGTTACCACTCATAGGATGAAAAATGGAAATAACTCAATTATTTCTCAATTATGTAATGATAGAGGATTAAATCAATTACAATTCATTCATTTATAGGCTGTTATATAGCCATCACTAATGATACTCTGAAGAATTTGCAATAAAATGGGGAAGCTACTTTTGATCTGTGGAATATGAGCAGGGTACACAAGCAGAACATTGTCTCAATCACACTCTTTTTTTCCATGTTACGGTTTCACCATTTTCTTCACTTAATAGAAACATATTTTGCTTTTATGTTTATGAAGTCAATACACCTATATCAACTTGGAAAGCACAGAAGAGTATAAAAAAGGGCACACAATTCCTTTACATAGTAATAACTGTTGCCAAGGTTTTGGAGCATTTCCTTTGTTGTTGTTTGTTTAATTGCTAAGTCGTGCTGGACTCTTTGCGACCCTATGGACTGTACCCCTCCAGGCTTCTCTGTCCATGGGATTTCCCAGGCAAGAATACTGGATTGGGTTGCCATGTCCTCCTCCATGGGATCTTCCTGGCCCAGGGATTGAACCCTGGTCTCCTGCATTGGTAGGTGGATTCTTCACAGCTGAGCCATGACGGAGCGTCTCTGCATGTGTTACATTAGACTTCTCATACCGTCACAATTTTTGCCAACACTCTTGTCTTTGCAGTTAACATAGCTAGTGTCTCTGTTTCTTAATCTGGGGGTGGTCCAGTGCCTTATCATAGTGAATTTATTCTTTCCCACTATGCCTCCAGGGATTTATCACCCCAAAGGGTACACTGGCCCCTTTCCAGTATCTTCTCAAAAAGGCTCTGATGTGAAAAGGGGTTGGGATAAGCTGGTGATACTTAAAAAAATGTTAAACATCACTCTTCTTGGACTTCATTGGCAATTCTGTACCATAGGGAATTTCTCACTGTCACACTCTTAAATTCTAGCTTTCCACCATTGTGACTGCTATCCTGATCAACTAGCATTCAGTTAAATGATCCTATTAGTATATTCAGAGGTTTAATTCTCCCATCATTTCATTACATCTAGACATATATGAAGAACCTTGAACTTCAAATTCAAAAATTATTGTCCACTTGTACGTGCTTAGTTGCTCAGTCGTGTTTGACTCTTTGTGACACTTTGGATTGTAGCCTGCCAGACTTCTCTGTCCATGGGATTCTCCAGCCAAGACTACTGGAGTGGATTTCAACGCCCTCCTCCAGGGGATCCAATATGCATCTTCTATGCCTCCTTCTTTGTAGGCGATTCTTTACCTGCTGAGCCAGCGGGGAAGCCCACTGTCCACTTCTACTCCCACACTAAAGATAAATTATTTTCCTAAAATAATTATTTATGTCTTCTAGAACAATCGAAATTTACTTTTAAAATGACATACATGAATACACACACACACACACTCATAGACACACACAGACACATAAAATATATACCTAAAACACACACACGAGGGTGTGGGATGAATTGGGAGGTTGGGATTGACACACACACAATACTGATACTATGTATAAAATAGATAACTAATGAGAACTTATTGTATAGCTTGGGAACTCTACTCAGTGCTCTGTGGGGCCCAAATAGGAAGGAAATGCAAAAAAGAGAGGATATATGTATCCATATAGCTGATCTGCTTCACTGTACAGCAGAAACTAACAACACTGTAAGCCAACACACTCTAATCAGTTCAGTTCAGTGGCTCAGTCATGTCCGGCTCTTTGCCAGCCCATGAATCGCAGCACGCCAGGCCTCCCTGTCCATCACCAACTCCTAGAATTCACTCAGATTCACGTCCATCGAGTCAGTGATGCCATCCAGCCATCTCATCCTCAGTCGTCCCCTTCTCCTCCTGCCCCCAATCCCTCCCAGCATCAAAGTCTTTCCAATGAGTCAACTCTTCACATGAGGTGGCCAAAGTACTGCAGTTTCAGCTTTATCATCATTCCTTCCAAAGACATCCCAGGATTGATCTCCTTCAGAATGGACTGGTTGGAGATCCTTGCAGTCCAAGGGACTCTCAAGAGTCTTCTCCAACACCACAGTTCAAAAGCAACACAGTTCAATTCTTCAGCGCTCAGCCTTCTTCACCGTCCAACTCTCACATCCATACATGACNTGGCATAGTCACTAAAGCAGAAGTAGATGTTTTTCTGGAACTCTCTTGCTTTTTCCATGATCCAGCGGATGTTGGCAATTTGATCTCTGGTTCCTCTGCCTTTTCTAAAACCAGCTTGAACATCATACTCTAATAAAATGGTATATAAAGTATATATGAAGAATATATGTGTATGGATGAATTTTGATGACAAAGCACTATATACATTAATTCACAACTGATTTTTCACTTATTATTTTTCATAATAGCTAGGATGCTATCAAATAATAAATACCATTCCTTTACACACCACTGCTGCTGCTGCTGCTGTTAAGTTGCTTCAGTCATGTCCGACTCTGTGCGACCCCTAAGAAAATACAAAAACAAAACAAAACACACAAAAAACTTTGCCAAAGCAAATTATGGCATGTCATTGTTTATAAGACATAACCTGACTTCAGTGATGTCATTATGTGAAAAACAAGTGGTTCTAAGAATAAGTGACACAGGATATGTATGAATCAACTGAAGCCACAATAAAATGACATAAAAGACTACCCCAAACTCAACTCAATAGCACACAAGTAAGGAATTGTTTATTGCTCAAGTGTCTGTTGGTTTGCTTAGGGACAGGGAAGGCGTCAGTTCCATATTTGCCCTTTAGGGACCCTGGCTGAAGGGAAGGTGGTGGAACACTGGAGAATAAAAGGGCATGTCAACAAAATAAGCAGATTTTGCATTTTTTTTTAATACCATGTTTGCCAACGTGCCATTAGCTGAAGCAAGTTACACGGCCAGTTCCAAAGCCAAGAAGTGTATGTGGGGGATATATATTCCACCCATTCTGTTGAGGATGGTTATATATATAATTCACTACTGAGCAGTGAAGCATTGAGAGCAATAACTCAATGGTGTATTTCAAAATCAGTATGCCTTGTAATTTATGCCTCTTTGTAACCTACCTTATATAATTGTTGGAGCAAAGTAGATCCTTCATACATAACATGCAAGAAGAAAAAAAAGAAGTAAATATACCAAAACGTTGACCATTGTTGCTACAGAAAGGGGGAATGAAAGATGATTTTTGTTTTCTTCTTTGTCCTTTTGATTTCTCTAAGTTTTCTGCAGTGAGTAGGTGTTACTTTAAAAAGTCAGACAATAGGGAATTCCGTGGCAAGCCAGTGGTTAGAGCTCAGCGCTCTTACTGCAGGTTTGATCCCTGGTTGGGGAAATAAGATCCCAAAAGCTGCACGGAGAGGCAAAAAAAAAAAAAAA
>SJYQ01004527.1:195156-285487 GCA_006410935.1 Redunca redunca
AACAGTTAAGATGATGCTGATCAGACCCCTGCATGACCAGTTTCAAGATGACAGAGCTGACTGTGCTGTTTCTGCATGTAGACTCCTCCCTCTGCCCATACACTCCTAAAACTCACCTTTAAAAGTTCCTGCCCACTGGTTGTCAGTTGGGGGGGGGTGCGGGGTGTTGGCCTTTTTGATTAGAAGTGTGCCCCCTACCCCCCAAATTGTCGGCCTCAGAAATAAAGCAAACTTTATTTCCACCAACTTCTTCATTGGCTTTTGAGCAGCAAGCAGCTGGACTCCCACAACTGGTAACAGTAAGAGCTATACTTCTTGAGCATTGACTGAATAGCAGTCACTGAGTTAGGCTCTTTACATGCATCATCTCACTTAATGTTAAACCAGTCCTATAGGGAGGCATTACATTTATTCTGAGGATGAGAAAGTTGGGCTGCTCTGCAAATAGGTTCATTCATACCATTTTTCTAGACTCCACATACATGCATTTATAAGATATTTGTCTTTCTAACAGATACAATAAAGAGGAAATAATGCTGTGCTTTGGAGAATGCGTCCTAAAGGTGCTACAGGTTTCTGCTTGGTCTCTCTCTTAGACCACTCACTTTAGGGAAAGCAACCACCATGTTGGAAGGACACTCAAGCAGCTCTGTGGCAAGGGTCACATGGTAAGCCAACAGCCCTGGGAAGGAGCCTTCTTGGAAGTGTATCCTCCAGTCTCGAGAGGAATGCAGCCCCTCACTGACGCCTTCACTGCAACCTCATGAGAGGCCTTCATTTTGACCCATAGAAGCTGTGAAATATCCAATGTTTGTTGTCCCGAGCTGCTAAATTTCAGGGTAATTTGTTGTGCAGCAATAGATAATTGATAACCCAGCAGTGAGTTTCTGTTACTTAGAGTCAACAAGCAAGTGGGAGGTGAGGTGCCACTCACATTAAATGAAATTAAATGGATGCTTACAGTTTGTTTCATCCGTATCCATTTGCCTTTCAGCCCACAGAGTTGTGATTTTCCCCTGGGTATATTAGCTCTTGCTTGTTCTCAGCTGTGCACTTTGGGTGGGACTGACTCTAGTGTTAGGTTTAAACCAATGCATTCCATTTCCTGGCTACATTGGTTAGTTTCAGGATAGATACGTCATGCTCCAAAAGCCACTGAGATACAAGGAGACCATTTTTGAAACTTCGGGGAAAATTTTTTTCTCTTCTGGAGAAGTCTTCAGAAAATTCTTGCTTTCTTTCCCTGGAATATGTGGTATGAGGGTAGAGACTTCTACAGCCATCCGGCTGCCATGGGACAGTGTCCAGTACATGGTACTACAGGGTTTGTTAGAAAAGAAAGAGTGAGAGATAGAGGGTCTTTCGTGATATTGTCGGTCTCACTAGCACAGCCTTATCTGAAGACCTCCTGTAGAGGTTGTAGTCATGTGAATCTGTGGATTCTCTTGATTGCTTAGTCCATTGTAAGTTGGATTTTATGTTCCATGAAACAAGAAAAGATTCTTAACTGATACACAAACCCAGGTCTGTCTGAGTCCAATGCTCATACCTAAACTGCCAAGAATTATGTAGTAACAGATTGAACACGATCAATGGACTTCTGTTTGAAAGTTGTGTTGGACACCATCCTTTCTAACTTCATAGTAAAAAAAAGTACAAGAAGATATAGAAACATGGAAACTCATACAACCCTGAAAACCAAAGCTGATACTAAATATGTTGTCAAAACTTGCAAGAACGTTCCACTAATGTTAGGACTTATGGTGCCAAATTGGAGAACTATATAATTACGGGTAACACATACGTCGATGTCTAGAACAGGAGAAGCCTGGTATCTATAAACAGAGCAGGAGAAATGTTCTTCTCCTCCTACTTCCCAGCCTAATGACTACAGGACAATGACAGATCTCTGCTCTGTGAAAGCTGATTGTCATCACAGAACATGTTGAAAAAGTTTTTTTAAAAAATCTTTTTATATTTTGTGTTAAAGTAATTGGTTATTTTTGGTTATCCAATGGCTTAGAAAAGCTAAATCTATTTCTTTAAAACAATATTTCAAGATACACTCTAGCCAATTGGGAGAGTAATTAAAACAGAAAATGCAAGTAATTAAAACAGAAAATTCAGTTTTGGTATAAAAGGACTGGCAATAAAATCTATTATAAATGTTGATATACTTTTTGAAAGACAAGTGATGTGTTGGAGAAAACAAACAAAAAAGTATAATGGGAAAGAACATGCTAATGGTTTCTCTTCACAAAGGAGTGTCAACAGATACAATTTCATCCTAGGCTTTGGTAAACAGTATTAATAATAATAATGTGCGTGTATGCTCAGTTGCTCAGTCATGTTCAACCATTTGCAACGTCATGGACATTAGCCCACCAGGCTCCTCTGTCCATGGGATTCTCCAGGCAAGCATACTGGAGTGAGTAATCATTTCCTTTTCCAGCGGATCTTCCCAACCCAGGGATAGAACCCACGCCTCCTGCATTGCAGGAGGATTCTTCACCATCAAGCCACCAGGGAAGCCCATAAAAAAAATATTACTGACTAAAACCTGAGCATATGTTTCATATAAAAATATGACAAAGAAAGTATCATAAGCCAATGGGAAACAAGTAAATTCAAAATGCCCTTGTTAGGAGAATTGGTTGTTCAGGACAAAAGAATCAAGTTAGATCTTCACAATTAAACTATGCTCCCTCAAATATTCCAAAAGAATTAAAGAGGTAAATGTGGGGGAAAAACACGTAATAACTGAAAAAGATTAGAATCAAATGCAGATAGATATTAATATCATTTTGAGGTACAATTTCTCTAAGCATGAAATTCATAGGGACTTCCCTGGTGATCCAGTGTTTAAGACTTCACCTTCCAATGTAGGGGTGCAGGTTCGATCCCTGATTGGGGAGCCAGAAAACCAGAATATAAACAACAGAAGCATTATTGCCACAAATTCAATGAAGATTTAAATATATATATATTAAAAAAGAAACACATAGAATAAATTATAAGAAAAATTCTAATAGATTCAGTTAAAAAAATTGAGAACTCAATAAGTTCTGGGATCTAATGGATAGCAGGGTAAAAAAAATTAAGAACTTTGTACAACAAAGCACTTTGAGTCAAATTAAAAGGCAGGTGGCAGTTGGGGGTGGAAGCAGGAGTAGAGAAGATTTGCAAGCAATATGGTCAAGATGAACAGCTTTATGATGCCAAAAAATCTTTAAAAATTCCAAAGAAAAATGTGCAAAGGGCATGAAAAAAGTTGATTTCCAGAGTGAGGCATACAAATACTCTGTATGCATATAAAGAAAATGTTCATCTTTAACAGGAGTCAAAGAGATGGAAACTGGGAAGACAATGAGGCATAATTTTACCTATCAAGTTGGCCAATTAAAACATTACAAGACGTGGTGCTGTCTGGGGTGTGATGAGCAGACACTTCTGTGCTGCTGGTCATTACAGAAAATTGGAGCAAACTGACTTCAGTGTCTCCAACTATTCCTGTATAAAACTGGGATGATTATACTTCTCTGTTGTGGCAAGGGTCAAATAACAGAATAAATGTAAAATCCCTCCAAAGGTGTAAATGTTAATTACTAATGTTGGAGAGGATGGCAGCGAAGTGGTGAGAACAGATTACAGAGGAGTGAAGAGCGAGGTGTTCCTGTGTGAACTGGTCTTCCCTTTAGCGTGGGGCCAACAGGAATGGTAGGCAGAGGAGAGATGAGAAATGCCCTTCCTGTTTGCCTCTGGGATTTATGGATTTGGAGACAGCTATGTTACAGATGCTCAAGGAGAAGGGATTTATTGGGATCTCCCTGTGATGGATGATACATTTGGGCTAAATGCCAGGACAGCTGTCACGAATCTGGCTGCCATTTGACAGTTGACCTCTTGCGACATGCCCTGCCCCAGCCAAGAGACCTGGGTCTCCTTAACCCCTCTTTTTTTAAAATTTATTTTTAATTGGAGAATAATTGCTTTACAATATCATGCTATTAATAGTTTCTGCCGTACAGCAACATGAATCAGCCATGGGTACACGTGTCCCCTCCCTCTTGAACCCCCCTGTCACCCCTCTAGGTTGTCATAGAGTACTGAGTTGAGCTCCCTGTGTTACTCAGCAACTTCTCATTAGCTATCTGTTTTACATCCGGTAATGTATATATTTCAATGCTACTCTCTCAATTCGCCCCAGCCTCTCCTTCACCTGCTGTGTTCATAAGTCTATTCTCTATGTCTGGGTCTCTATTCCTGCCCTGCAAATAGGTTCATCAACACCATTTTCTAGATTCCACATGTATGCATTAATACACAATATTTGTTTTTCTTCACTCTGCGTAACAGGCTCTAGGTTCATCCACCTCACTAGAACTGTCTGAGTAATACTCCAGTGTATATAAGTACCACAACTTCTTTATCCATTCATCTGTCGACAGACCTCTAGGTTGCTTCCATGTCTTGGCTATTGTAAATAGTGCTGCAACGAACATTGGGCTACATATGTCTTTTAGAGTTGTGGTTTTCTCAGGGTATATGCCCAGTAGTGTGATTGCTGGGTTATATGGTAGCTTTTTTCCTAGTTTTAAAGGAATCTCCATACCTTAACCCCTCTTATCCTTCCCTTCCTCATTCACTAACTTGGTTTATCCAGGAACCGTGCCAGAAACACACTGATGAAGGAGACAGCATCGTTTACAAATCATACCTGATTCCAAAGATGCAAGTTGAGCCCACTAGCTCAACTTGGCTGACTCCAAATAAAAGGCTTGGTCTTTCCTTCTATTCTGTTAGTGCTGGATTCCATTCAGCAGTGGCTAATGCTTTGATTGGAAACTTACAAAGTATTCTCTAACCAGCTGTGGCTGCCAATGTCTTGTCAAGGGAAGAAAGACTTGAAGCTTCTTCCAGTAATGCTCTGGGTTTCAGAATGAGCTGCCGTCCAATACCTAAGTGGAGTGCATGTTAGTGAAGCTAATGATTTGTGATCTCTGAGATGGTCAGAGTAGCCTGGTTGCTTTTGCAGATCCAGAGGTTAACCAGAAATCCCACAGCCTCTGTGTGTAGATAGATTAAGGAAGCAGCACCCCCAACTGAGAAGGTTTTTCCAGATGTGCAGACAACCAACCATCTACAAAGATGCTCATGCAATCAACCCAGTTTGCTTGCTACCTGTTCTCATCAGCATATCAGTGGCTTAGGTTAGAGTACCTGGATTCTAGGTGACGATTACAGGCATGCTAAGTAGCTTCAGTCATGCCTGACTCTTTGCCACTCCATGGACTGTAGTTTCCCAGGCTCCTCTGCCCATGGGATTCTCCAGGCAAGAATAGTGGAGTGGGTTACTATGCCCTCCTCCAGGGGATCTTCCCAACCCAGGGATCGAACCCATGTCCCTTATGTCTCCTGCATTGGCAGGCAGGTTCTTTACCACTAGTGCCACCTGTTTTGAAATCTGGAAGGAACTGTCAGTTTGGAGGTGGTCATCAGTGTTTATGTATTATTTATGGCTTGATGGGCAATCCTTGTATTTCTTTGGAAGGACCTCTTTGCAGGGCCCACTGGCTGTGAAGATGTCTGGCAAATACCTCTCCCACAGCCTTGGAGGCTCTCTAAGGACAGCCAGGTAACCATAATGCAGTTGCTTCCCACCAAGATATTAAGTTTACTTTCAACAACACACAGAGGATATCGTGGCAGAACTCAGCCACTTTAAAATTAAAATTAAAAAAGTTCCCCTAAATTTGAATATAGACTACTGCATGCCTGAAAATTGTTATTGGGTCTCAGGAAATATGGGGCTCTTTTTAAGATGTGATCTTTTTAAAATCAATTAATTAATTTTTGGCTGCACTGGGTCTTCGTTGCTGTGTGGGGTTCCTCTGGTTGCGGTGAGTAGAGGCTAAAAAAAAAAAAATCTTTAAGAAAATATTCCCTGGGGATGATGGGGGAGGGGTTTCTGGACCTATGGAGACTCTGGACCACATAGATCAATTTCTGGAGTTGGACCCTGGGAATCTACAGGTCTATCTATTAAATTTCTAGGATCACTGAAAGATCCAGGGAAAATGAACTTTGGTTGCTTTGGCTTCCAGGAACCAAACTGAGTTCCACACCACAGCACCGGTGGGATAGAAGCCTAGACTGTGAGAAACAGAGCCTCAACCAAGAACAAGAGGATGCAGGGTGACAGCTATTCCTTAGAGCTGGATGGGCCAGAACCAAGAAGACTAGAAGGGTGAAGGAAATGCCTATTTTTCACCACCCTCTGGGGTCTGAGTGTATTTGTGATGGTCTGAGGGTCAGCGCTGGTCCTTTCTTCTTTTTCTTTCTTTTTAAAGATTTTTATTTATTCATTTATTTTTGGTTGTGCTGGGTCTTCATTGCTGCTCGAGCTTTTCTCTATGTGGCAAGTGAGGGCTACTCTCTAGTTGAGCTTCTCATTGGGGTGGCTTCTCTTTTGGGGGAACACGGGCTCGAGGGTGCTCAGGCTTCAGCAGTTGCAGCTCGTGGGCTCTAGAGCGCAAGTCCAGTAGTTGTGACCCATGGGCTTAGCTGCTCCACGGCAAGTGGAATCTTCCTGGATCGGGGATTGAACCGGTGTCTCCTGCACTGGCAGGTGGCTTCTTTACCACTGAGCCACCAGGGAAGCCCAAAGCTGGTCCTTTCGGTCCACCTGGGTTTATGCTCCTTTCTGGAGAGTGTGGCGCAGCATGGTGGCCTTAGGTACCTGCTATCTTGCACAAAGAAGAAAATAAAATTGCCGTACAAATAATGATCTCTGCTCGACCCACCCGACAGAGTTACGGATAAACACAAATGAGATAACACACCCGCTGGAGTTTTGTCCAATGCAAATAGATGCAACTGGAAGTCAGGCATTCCTGGCTGGGGCTATGCAGTGTGTCAGTCAAGTGGCTTAATCCAGGGTGGCAGAGCGTCCCTTGTTTCAGCACGGCCAGGTCCCTCGTTAGTGTTCCCTGGGGCCGACAGGGCCGCACTCATTTTTGGTCATTTCATCTGGAGGTCAGTCCTTTGTCACTCTCAGAGCAGCCGCCCCGGGAGATGGAAACTCAGTTCTCAGTGAAGCTTTGCAAAACTTCCCAAGTGGAATAGACCCTGCCTGCCCCAGAAGGGGGCAGCTGATTGGGGGTGTGGTCCTCTGATGACTAGCTATGGCTGCAGGAGGAAGGGGAAACCCATCCTGATGAAGGGGACTGTGGGTCGGAACCACAGGGCTCCCATCCTACCTAAATACACTCTTGGAAACAGAACTTTATTCCAACCCTGGCATTTCTTCTGTAGCCTTGACAGGAGTTTCCAATTCATCCGAATTTCGTCCATTTCTAGGGCTTTTTTTTTTTTTTTTCCCCAATAGTAATGTATGAAGGAATGTGCTGACCTTTAGTTTATAATCCTCGTGTCATGGAGTTTAGCAGAGCTTAACCTATGTCAGTTGTATTATAGTTCAAAATCATCTGCCTTGCTTAGGAAAAGGCAGGCTGTGCTTTCAGTGTCAGGTTTAAAAACATATATAAATTAAAAAAGAAACAAGTGGGAAAATAGGCCTTCATTAAAAAGGCAGAGGGAGGCTCAACAGAAAAGGGAGAACTGTCCAGAAAGAAGGAAACCTGTGAGGTGGAAGAAGTTCTGGAAAACAAGCAGGAAGGTGATAAAGAAAAATGTATGCAGCACTTTGTAACTGGAGAGCGACCCCATGGACTGGAGCTGCCAGGCTCCTCTGTCCATGGGATTCTCCAGGCAAGAATACTGGAGTGGGCTGCCATGCCCCGCCCCCAGGGGATCTTCCCAACCCAGGGATCAGTCCTGGGTGTCCTGCATTGCAGGCGGATTCTTAACCATGTTAGCCACCAGGGAAGCATTGAGAGCTGCCAGACAGAGCCACAGTGATGTCAAGGCCCAGCGCTGAAGTGGGAAAGCTGAAGAGAGGTCTCATAAAGAAGAGGTTGGGTACAATGTTTTACGTTTGGCTTTAATTAAGATGCATCCTGTCTTTCTGAGGAATGCTAAGAAGCTCAGCTCGGACGCCCTCTCTGGGATGAAGCCTTGTTCTCCTGGAGGCTGGGAGTGTAGCTTGGTGACCTGCAGCCTTCATCCTTCTTTGAGGATGGTCTCAGCTGAAAAAGACCTGCCTTGCTCAAGGTGACACCCTCTTCCTGGGGCCCCATCCTCCCAGGCCCGATCAGTGCACGGATATTAAGACCCAAGCTGCCCTTCCCCAGCTTGGGACGCACCTGACGGGCATCTCAGATCAGGAGTGGAGTTGCCAGAGGCCTTTGCTGGCCCTGAATTGCAGCTTGCAGTTTCCTTTGGTCCAGGTTCTGCTTCCTTCTCCACCTTTCAGCAGATGCTACTCCCTACAGCATCCCTTGATACATCTCCCACACCCACTGATTCCCATTCTAGACTCGGCTCCTCAAGACCCCACTGTAACAAGGTTCTACCTGGTACCAAGTGTCTAAAAGTGATGCTAAGAAAGATGCTGGGATCTTGGTGAATGCATCCCTCTTGATTCTTTTTTTTTTAATTAAAAAAGTCTTTATTGAATTTATCACAACATTTCTTCTGTTTTATGCTTTTTGGCCATGAGCTGTTGTGGGGTCTTAGCTCCCCTGTCAGGGATCAAGTCCTCACATCTTGTATTGGAAGGTGAAGTCTTATGCACTGGACCACCAGGGATGTCCCCAGGGTGTCACTGGCTTTTATTCATTTCTTTCTTTCTTTAGCGCATGGCCTCTAGAGCACGTGGACTCAGTAGCTGTGGCTCACGTGCTTTGTTGTCTGGAGGCGTATGGCATCTTAGTTTCCTGACCAGGGGTCAAACACTTGTCTCCTGCACTGGAAGGTGGAGTCTTAACCACTGCACCACCAGGGAGGTCCCACTTGTATTCTTAGAGATGGAAATTTCTAAATTTGTGTTATTTTGTTACAACAGTGATAGAAAATTATTAGAAGGGGTATGGTACTCTTTGGAAAAGTAAAGGACAGTCTGCATCAAAACCATAAAGATATTTCTAACTTTTTACCCCCCTGTCATGTACCCATGTAAGGCCTACCCCTGACATTTATCATTAAGGAAATAATGGAAGAGATGCTTACCTACTTGATACAGGTTATAGCATGATTTTGATATTGACTCTAAATAAAATATTCTATAGGCTGCTGCTGCTGCTAAGTCACTTCAGTCGTGTCCGACTCTGTGCGACCCCATAGATGGCAGCCCACCAGGCTCCCCCGTCCCTGGGATTCTCCAGGCAAGAACACTGGAGTGGGTTGCCATTTCCTTCTCCAGTGCATGAAAGTGGAAAGTGAAAGTGAAGTCGCTCAGTCGTGCCCGACTCTTAGCGATCCCATGGACTGCAGCCTACCAGGTTCCTCCATCCATGGGATTTTCCAGGCAAGAGTACTGGAGTGGGGTGCCATTGCCTTCTCCATTCTATAGGCACATTTTGTTAATTATGAGAGCCAAGTTGAATGTGATGCTGTCAAGCATTTCAGAACCCACAGAGTGGGGAATATTGTTGGTGGAAAACATTCTCCAGGACTCAAATGAGACTGTGAATACACCTGCACAGGTCTGGAGGTGAACCTGAAGGATAGCAAAGCAATGGGAAAAGATCAACATTTTCCTCTTAAAACTCTCAGGACTCTCTGCTTCATCCTGAGGAGTTTTCATCCATTTTCTATCTTGCAGTATCTTTACTGGATCTGACTGCTCCTGAAATAGGTCCTTATCTTTGAAAACACAGGGAAGCTTTTGGCCTTAGATCCACATGAATAATAACTGAAATGATGCATAATTAACTGCTTTGCACATCGATATCAATCTGCAATATTGATTGCTTAAATATTTTAGAACCAGTGTTTTAATTTATATATAGGAGTGTGTGTGTACATATAGTAAGTAAGTAAGTAAGTGTTAGTCGCTCAATCGTGTCTGACTCTTTGCGACCCCATTGACCATAGCCTGCCAGGCTCCTCCATCCATGGGATTTTCCAGGCAAGAATACCGAAGTCGGTTGTCAGTTCCTTTTCCAGGGGAATCTTCCGGACCCAGGGATCGAACCTGAATCCCCTATATTGCAGGCAGATGCTTTACCAAGTGAGCTACCAGGGAAGCCCACTTGTAAGTAAAGACTTGTTTGTTTCATATTAAACATTGGTGAGTTACTGTGATTCTGGCTCCTTATTTAGAATTTCATCATTCTATTCACAGTGTACATAATAGAAATATGTATTAACATGCAAATGATTACTCTCCTTCTAAGTCTGGTGTCCCACTTTTGAGAAGGCCAACAAAGCTTCTACAAAGTGGAAAAGTGCTTTTCAAACTCACCCTCAATGCATAGGACCTGGTGGGAAATGAAAACAGGGCGGAAACAAGGATAAATTAACTGCACAGGTTCTCCACGTGGGACGAAAGAAACGTTTTCATGCCTCCTTGTAGGGCTGTAACCCGACTGTCTGATGGGACACCAAACATTTCCTCTACTTTGATTTCATCCAGAAACATCTACTTTGGGGTCTCTTCCTTCCTCACTCCCCACCCCCAAACCCTGGCTTCTTAACTGATCAATGCACATGAAAATTTGAGAATCAATGCCTTACTGTTAAAATGATAGGCTCTCAGTTTCCATCATCCAGAACTTTGGGCTCTGCAGGTCTGAGGTTGGGTGTAGGAATTTGAATTTTTGTCAAGCACCCCGGGAAATTCTGATTTAGGTAGCTTGTGGGACACCCTTTATGAAACTCTGCCCTGCTGGAATTCCAAAATAATTTTGTGTGTAGGATTCCTTTATGCAATTGGCTGATGAACAGAACTCCACCGTTAAGTATGGAGCTGGAGACCTCCTCTTCACTTCCCCTCTCGGGAGTTGTACGAGTTAATCCATCCCCCCAAATAAAGTCTTGGTTGCAAGTCAAATATTTATTTCCTCCGTGGGCAAGCAGAGAGCCTCTTTTCTATCAAACCTCATCATGACACGCCTTGGAATGGTGCCGATGGAAAGTGATTGCACTCGGAGAGATTTTTATTATGTGATTTCGACTAACAAAGGGAAGAGAAAAAATCCAATTAAATTCCAGGAAGGAGTGACAGCGTGATCATAATGGAGCCATATTGTTCCAAGCAGGTTCCTTTGCCAGAGCGGAGACCCGGGGCAGAGCTAACTCGTTTGCAGACCGTGGCGGGGATAGGGGGAGAGTGGTCAGGAAGGAGACCAGCCGGTGGAGATCGTGGTCATTCAGAGGAGGGAGCGACTAGGTCCGTGTGACTCTGGCAAAGGGTCACCGTGTTTCAAAAGAGGCATGAGATTCTGAAACTTAATGGTAAAATTTTTAAAATATGACTTAGACTGTGGGAGATGCTGCATTTTCAGTCTGGAGAGACAAGGGCCAGGAGTGAAGGACACTGAGCTTTTTAGATGTGAAGGAAGAAAATCAGTGATTTCTGAGCGTGGACACAGGGATCTATGGGTGGGGGTGGATTTCTGACTTTTTTTTTGACCTCACTGCATAGCTTGTGAGATCTGAGTTCCCAGACTAGGGATTGAATCCGGGTCCTCGCCACTGAGGGCTTCCTGGTGGCTCAGTGGTAAAGAACCCACCTGCAATGCAGGAGATGAAGGTTCGATCCTTAAGTCAGGAAGATCCCCTGAAGTAGACAGTGGCAACCTACTCTAATATTCTTGCCTGGGGAATCCCCTGGTCAGAGGAGCCTGGTGGGCTACAGTCCATGGGGTCAGACACGACTCAGCAACTGAACAGCAACAGCCTCGGCATTGAGAGTACGAGTCCTAACCACTGGACTGTGAGGGAATTCCTGGGATTTCTGCCTTCTTAAGGAGAGTACTTGATAGTGAGGGTGATGATGGAGATGATGAAGAAAGTGATGACAGCACCTGAGATAGTGCCCTTGGCAATGGGCGGGGATTTAGTTGGGGACTCTGGACGCTGTAGAATACAAGGTGCTCCATGTTGATGCCATGGGGAGCAAAAGGGTCTCAGGGGAATAGGCTGTAGATAGGAGAGCATCACTGGGGCGTGTATCCTTGGCCCAGGAAGGCTTCCCAGGGATGGAAACATTCGGCACTGGTGAGACTGGGCGAAGATCTGTGGTACCAAGTAAGGATGAACAAGGATGGGTCTTGGAGTTTCCAGAGCAAAGAGTAGGAGCCAGGATACAACAGAACCTATGATGGCTGATGCCTTTGGGACTTTGGAAGGAGAGGGCTTGAACGTATTTGTTTCCTAGAAACCGGGTCTGGGGAACTGCTGTGTGGTCATCAATGGTTCTGCAGCCCTGGAAGAGGAGGAAAAACCCAGGCCTGGTGAGAGAGGCCCTTGAATGTCCAGAAAGAAAGTGAAAGCGTTAGTCACTTGATTGTGTCTGACTCTTTGCGACCCCATGGACTGTAGCCCACTAGGCTTCTCTGTCCATGGGATTTTCCAGGCAAAGTTCTGGAGTGGGTTGTCATTTCCTTTACCAGGGGATTTTCTCCACCCAGGGATGGGCCCCAGGTTTCCTGCATTACAGGCAGATTCTTTACTATCTAAGCCACCAGGGAAGCCCTTGAATGTCCAGGCCGAGGGTCAAATTGAGGAACAACCAGAATCCCTCTGGTGCCCTCAACGGCACACTCTTTATCTCGTTTGTTTTGCACTTACAATAAAAAGCACATCTCTAATCAAAGCAGTAGATGCACATTGCAAACAACCCAAATCATACACAAGGCTTATAATAAATGGCACCAATCCTTCCCCCATCCCTTCCCACTGCTGAGCCATTATCTTCAGAGCCAGCCATTCCCTTGGCTGTTTATCCTGGATCTGGAGCATCACTTGATGTTGAGAGATGCTGGTTGCTATGGCATTTAGTTAATGGAGACATTGGACCCAGTGCAGGCTCCATTGGACACTGGCTGATCTCTCTGATGAGGGCAGAAAGAACAGGTCTTGGCAAAGGAAGGGCCCTATACTCATTATGAATTACTCATTTCTGGGGCTTAATTTTTTTTCTTGACTTTTTGAGATTCTAAGAACTGCCTGAAACTATGATCACATTTTTCACAGGAGGGAGTTCAGGTACAGAGGGGTTAGATATCTTCCCTTGGTCATTCTGGTGTGTTTTGGAGACAGGATTTGAGCCCCAGGATCCTGACTTTGGAGAAGGAGAAATAGCATATGACATCCCTTATAGGCGGAATCTAAAAAGCCATGATACAAATGAATTTATTTACAAAGCAGATACAGACTCACAGACTTAGAGAAGGAGTTTACAGTTGCCAGTGGGGGAGGCTGGGAGGAAGGATAGTTAGGGAGTTTGGGATGGATAGGTACACACTGCCATTTTAAGTGGATAACCAACAGGGACCTATTGGGTAGCACAGGGAACTCTGCTCAATGTTATGTGGAAGCCTGGATGAGAGGGGAGTTTGGGGGAGAATGCATACATATATGGATGGATGAATCCCTTTGCTGTCCACCTGAAACTATCACAACATTGTTAACTGGCTCTACAACAATTAAAAAAAGTTTTAAAATGGATGACCGACTATACAGCATAGGGAACTGTGCTCAATGTTATGTGGTAGCCTGGATAGGAGGGGAGTTTGGAGGAGAATGGATACATATATATGATGGCTGAGTCCCTTTGCTGTCTCCCTGAAGCTATCACAAGGGTAAAAGAAGGATGAAAATGGGCTTAGAAGTCAGGATTCTTTTTTAAAAATATTTTTATTTTTATATTAGAATATAGCCAATTAACAATGAAGCTATCACAACATTGTTAATTGGCTATATTCCAATATAAAAATAAAAAAAATTAAAAAAAGAATCCTGACTTTTAAGCCCATTTTCATCCTTTCACCACTCCTCCATTGACAAATGGAAAAATAAAAAAGTCCAAGGAATCAGATGATAAACCCATGGTCATACAATTTGAGGGGGGTGATGAAGCTCGTTCTAAGAATGAAGGTCTTCAGACTTCAAATCTGGGGTTCTTTCTGACAAGATACCTCCCTCATTCTAGTCTAATTTCTGAATCCCTTCCTTTGATCCAGAAGAACTTTAGAAGAATCCAGGGAAATTAAAGAATGAAGTCCAGGTCGTTGGCCCCTCCCTGGCATACTTAAGTGAGCTGCGGAGGAGGCCAGGCCATTTATTTTCAGAAACAGCCTAATGATCACCCAGCAAGTCTAGTTACAGATGTGGTCCATCAGACCACCTGGATATACTAGCGCAAAAAGCTCAGAGTCCGTCTCAGGCTGATGGATTGCCCGAGTTATTAATACGGAAAAGGAGGGAGATTTACTTTTGGTAGTGGAATTAAGGTGCTTCAGTGCACCCTGGACTAGTTGTTTTAAAATAACAGGGGACCGAGTTTCTCTTGGAAAAGGACTTAATTTTTATTGAAAACCTACCACCTTCAAATGGCTGGGAAGTTGAAGAACTATAAAACTGTCAAACAGCCCCATTATTAAAAGCTTTATTTGACAAATCTTCCACTGCTGGGGTAACTCGTGCGTTTTCCCTCCTCTCGCAGAAGAAATAAAACCACTCGCTTATGCAAACTGCTGACAAGGAATGGAAACAAATGGACTTCTAAACATGAGCAGAGACACCCTGGCCCCTTCCCACAGCCTAATGGAGGCAAGAGCCGTTCATAAATCCAGGGCCACTCGGACAGAACTGTGGTTCTGTAACTTCTCATCTGATCGGGGCTCAGAGCTGGGGAAAATGTCCTTGTTTCTGGAAGGCTCTGTATTAGTGGGAGGGGTTAGAAGGCAGGAAAATGTGTTTAACCAATGCGGTCCTCCTAAAACAACTCACACTTATTATTCTGTGGCTTCTGTGGATCAGGGTCCAGGCACAGGTGGGATGGGATCTTTGCTTATGAACCCATGAAGCGGCAACCCAGCTGGGACTGAGTTTCCATCTGAAGGTTCAGCTGGGGAAGGAATCATGTCCCCACTCTGTGTTTCTGTTAGCTGCTTTCAGTTCCTTGATATTGTAGCTTGAATTGTTTTGTTTTGCTCTTTGCTGGCTGTTGTTCAGAGGCCATCCACCCTCAGCTCCTAACCCAAAGTTCCTTGCCACACGAACTTCTCCAACATGACCACTTACACCTCTAAGCCAGAAAGAAGAGCCCCTAGGGAGCTTGCAAGAAGGAGTCTTACATAAAATAATGTGGTTATGGAAGGGATGGCCTATCACCTCTGCCATGTTCTGTTGGTTGGGAGCAAGTCACGGTCTTGCCCGTACTTGGGGAGAGGGGATGATGCAAGAGTGTGAATACACATAGGTAGGAATCACAGGGGTCTCCTTAGAGTCTGTCCATCTTGCCCTTGTGACCCACCACTATGCCCTGACCAAGCTGAGTATATTTTACCTGAGCTGCTGGGAGAGAAGGGAGGGAGGAAGGCATATTTATGGAGTGCTTTGGGCACAGAAATGAGTAGTGGTCCTGTTTAGAATATTGTCTAAGAAAAAATGAAAGTCTTTTCTTGGCCAGTTCTACTTCTGAGTTTATATGCTAATGAATGAGATGTCAATTGTAGGTGTCCAAGCCAATCTGATAAGATTCCCTGAGTGTAAGGGGAGCTGCTCTCCACCTTTCAAACAGAGCAACTATCTGTACAGCAAAGTGAATCAGCTATACGAACACACATACCCTCTCTTACTTGGATTTCTTTGCCACTGAGGTCTCCACAGAGCACTGAGTAGAATTCCTTGTGCTATATAGTACGTTCTTGTTAGTTATATATTTTGTACATAGTACGAACATCAATAGTGTATTGAAGAAGGAAATGGCAACCTACTCCAGTATTCTTCCCTGGGAAATCTCATGGACAGAGGAGCCTGGAAGGCTAGATCCCATCAATTCAGTTCAGTTCAGTCGCTCAGTCGTGTCCACCTCTTTGTGACCCCATGAATTGCAGCATGCCAGGCCTCCCTGTCCATCACCAACTCCCAGAGTTCACCCAAACCCATGTCCATTGAGTCAGTGATGCCATCCAGCCATCTCATCCTCTGTCATCCCCTTCTCCTCCTGACCCCAATCCCTCCCAGCATCAGAGTCTTTTCCAATGAGTCAACTCTCTGCATGAGGTGGCCAAAGTACTGGAGTTTCAGCTTTAGCATCTTTCCCTCCAAAGAAATCCCAGGGCTGATCTCCTTCCGAATGGACTGGTTGGATCTCCTTGCAGTCTAAGGGACTCTCAAGAGTCTTCTCCAACACCACAGTTCAAAAGCATCAGTTCTTCAACACTCAGCTTTCTTCACAGTCCAATTCTCACATCCATACATGACCACTGGAAAAACCATAGCCTTAACTAGACGGACCTTTGTTGGCAAAGTAATGTCTCTGCTTTTCAATATGCTATCTAGGTTGGTCATAATTTTTCTCCCAAGGNAACTGTTGCTTCCTGACCTGCATACAGATTTCTCAAGAGGCAGGTCAGGTGGTCTGGTATTCCCATCTCTTTCAGAATTTTCCACAATTTATTGTGATCCACCCACAGTCAAAGGCTTTGGCATAATCAATAAAGCAGAAATAGATGTTTTTCTGGAACTCTCTTGCTTTTTTGATGATCCAGCAGATGTTGGCAATTTGATCTCTGGTTCCTCTGCCTTTTCTAAAACCAGCTTGAACATCAGGGAGTTCACGGTTCACGTATTGCTGAAGCCTGGCTTGGAGAATTTTGAGAATTACTTTACTGGTGTGTGAGATGAGTGCAATTGTGCAGTAGTTTGAGCATTCTTTGGCATTGCCTTTCTTTGGGATTGGAATGAAAACTGACCTTTTCCAGCCCTGTGGCCATGGAGTTGCAAAATAGTAGGACATGACTGAGACGTGAAACAACAACAATAGCCATCAATAGTGTTCTATGTATCATCCTCAATCTCCCAGTTCATCCCACTCCAACCTTCCCAGCTTGGTATCCATACATTTGTTCTTTGTGTCTCTATTTCTGCTTTGCAAAAATTAAAAGTTCTACATAGTTTCCATGGAAAATTGTGTCTCTTAATCCATGGTTTGGGAGTAGTCTTTTTGTTGGCAATTATCTTCTGCTTGCCCACTCTGCACGTGTTTGCTCAGAAGATCTGAAGAGCACTTCAAGTGTTGTCTCTCCTCAATACATGCTCGGGGGCAGGAGTGGGTGTTTTTCTTTTTGGGTAAGTGATTGAGCAGATGAATTAGAAAGCAGATGAAAAACAAAGATGCAGGCAGGGATGGAGGGAAGACACAACCAGCCTTCTCACACACAGTTGATAAAATTCAGGGTTTCTGAGCCTCAGTTCTATTGACATTTGACGTCAGATAATTCTTTGTTGGGGGCGGAGGGGTTAGAATGCTTAGCATCTCTGGCCTCTACCCACTAGATACTAGTAGCACACACCCCTCAACCCTCTCCAGACATTGCCAGCTGTTCCTTGGGGAGGAGAACAAAATCTCCATGGGAGAAGCCCTGATATAATTCTAGCACCAAGCAAGTGTCATTGATGTTTTTTAAGGAGCTTGGGTTGTTTAGCATGCTCAGTGATTCAGTAAGGTCTGACTTTTAGTGACCCCATGGACTGTGGCCTATCAGGCTCTTATGTCCATGGGATTCTCCAGGCAAGAACACTGGAGTGGGTTGCCATTTCCTCCTCCAGGGAATCTTCCTGACCCAGGGATTGAACCAGGATCTCCTGTGTCTCCTGCATTGGCAGGTGGATTCTTTTACCAATGAGTCACCTGGGAAGTCCCCATCTGGTCCCGATTATTTAGGAAGTCTTAAATAATTATATAGGTTTTTATAAATGCTAGATCTTTTTTTTTTTTTGATGAATTTGTTACAATATTGTTTCTGTTTTATGTTGTGAGTTTTTGGCTGCAAGGCATGTGGAATCTTAGTTCTCTGACTGGTGATTGAACCTGCCCCCTTTGCATTGGAAGGCTAAGTCTTAACCACTGGACCGCCAGGCAAGTCCCCTACAGATGCTAGGTCGGGAGCGCCCCCAGTTGTTGGGAATCAATAGTGGGAATAAAGGGGCTTTCCTGGTGGATCGGATGGAAAAGAATCTGCCTTCAATGCAGGAGACCCATCTATCTGTCTCTATGACTTAGACAACCCTAGGCGCCTCTGACCATGGGATTTTCTAGGCAAGAATGCTGGAGCGGGTTGCCATTTACAGGCTTTGGAGTTTTGGTCGTGAACTTTCTGGCTTTGAATCCTGGTTCTACCACTTACAAGCTGTGAGACTAGGGACAAATTTTTCAAAGAAATGGCCTCTGTTTTGGTATCCTTTTCTGCAAAACAGAGATGGTGACTTCTTTAGCTGCTGCTGCAAGTACACATAATATACATAAAATCCTCAGTGCAGGGGCCATGTGTCCCCAAACAAAAGAGGCACAATGTGTCAGTGATTCCTTAGAATGCCTTTAGAATATTTAGCCATCCAGGCTATCTTGAGTTGACTATTTTCTTCCTTTGCTCCCTCTCAATTTAGGATCTTGTTGGGATAAACCAGTGGAAACAGAAGAGCCTTATTTATGGGCTCAGCTATCTTGCTCAGGAGAGGATGACTGGTAGGCATTGGGACCTAGGACAGTTCAGCTTTGATGAGAAGAGGAGGTATGTTGACGGGAGTCACTGTGACTTTTAGATACCCTCTATCACTTGGGATAATTCTCTGGGATTACATGTCTAAGAGCTTCCTCCTTTCTTTCTAGGAGATCTTGCTTTCTGTGGGCTGCTAACTAATCTTTATGATCCCACTGATTAGACATGTTTTCACACATAAGCCCGTAATGCAATATAGATGTACTGTTGCAGTAAAATACACACAATATAAAATTTACTATGTGTACATGTACTCGGGTGCTTATTCATGTCTAACTCTTTGTGACCCCATGGACTGTAGCCTGCCAGGCTCCTCTTTCTGTGGGATTCTCCAGGCCAGAATACTGGAGTGGGTTGCTATTTCCTCTTCCAGAGGATCTTCCCAACCCAGGGATTGAAGTGGCATCTCCTGCGTTGGCAGGCAGATTCTTTACCACTTGCTCCATCTGGGAGACCAAAATTTACTGTAGTAACTATTTAATACTGTAAGTTCTGTGGCTTTAAGTATGTTCATGTTGCTGTGCAAATATCAACAGCATCCATTTCCAGAACACTTTTCATAGTCTCAAACTGAAACTCTGTATCATCCCCCATTTCCAGCTCCTGACAACCACTCCTTTACTCTCTGTCTCTATGAGTTAGACCACTCTAGGTGCCTCATATAAGTGCAATCATACAATAGTTGTCTTTTCTTGATTGTCTTCTTTCCCTCAGCATAACGTTAAGATTCATCCATGTGGTAGCATGTGTCAAAATTCCCTTCTGTTTTTAACCCAAATGATACCCTGTTGTATGTAGAGACCACAATGTATTTATCCATTCATCTCTTGATGGACATGGGTTACTTCCACCTTTTGGTTATTATGAATAATGATGCCACCATGGGTATACAAATATTTGAGTCCTTGCTTTTACTTCTTTTCAGTATATATACATACCCAGGAGTAGAATTGTTGGATTCTATGGTAATTTCTATGTGGAATTTTTTTTTGAGGAACCACCATGCCATTTTCCGCAGCAGCTGCATCATTTTACATTCCCAGCAGCCACACACAGGGGTTCCAATTTCTCCACATCCTTGTGGTTTGGGTTTGCCTTTCCCCAATGACTAGTGATGTTGGACCTCTTTTCATGTTTGCATTTATATTTCAACAAAGAATTTTGAAAACTTCCTAGTGGAATTTCAGGCAGCTATTAGAAAAGACAATTTCAGACAGTGAGACCTCCCCACTACCAAATACCTCCGTGTCCAGACGTGCACACGACACCTGTTTACTGCCGGCATGAGGTCATTCCGAGGCTCTGCAAACTCCCCAGTCTATGCTCTGCTCATTCATCTTGGTTATCAACTGATATCCCGCCTACAAAGTCTGCTGAGGGAAGCCCGGCCAGCTGCCATCTCTTTAATATTTAGAAATCTGCCTTAATACATCCTAGTTCTTCCTGCGTGCTGCTATCTGTATTTGCGGTCTCTGGTTTTCTGGGAATTCAGTGGGATGGTTTCTTATCTGTTAGCTTGTCAGAAACAGGCGCGAGGACAATCAAATGTTCATCTATTCACATCTGGTGTTCTGCAGGGAACAGCGTTTAGACCCCTACCGTGTTTAACTGTATAAATGGTTTCTATCTATCATCTAAATCAGAACTGCGAACGTGCAGAGCAAACTACAGCAGATAGAGACTCACGCAGGATCAGTGGTGGGGAGAGGGCAGAGCACCCCCCCTCCTTTGAACACGGGAACTCGTAGAATTCTCACCATCATTCCTTTTTACTCTTTCCACACCGATTTCTAGTTGAAGTTTAGTTTTTAATCACGGCACTATGTGACGCCTACTTGTGCGTGGATGCATGCACAAGTCTGTACGTCTGGGCCTCTGTATGTCTGCCTCTTGTATCTCTCACTGTGTTTGTTGGTCTTTGCATTTTTGTATATTTGTGTTCTCGATCATCTCCCTCGTGTGTGTATGGGTTTCGCTGTGGATGCATTTTGCGTGGTGTTTTGTGTCTGTATGTCTCGCTGTGTGTCTTAGGGTCTCTCTGTGCCTGCCCATCAGTTTGCACCTGTGATCAGCTGTCCCTGGGGGTCTCTCTTGGTGTGTGGGTTTTGTGTGTGTGCATCTGTGTTGCATGGATCCTTTCCCTCTTTGTACCACCCCTATTTGTCTGTGGATGGAAGCAGACTGGTCATTTTCAAGCTTGAGGAAAATGATGGGCTTGGAGATCCAACCAGTCCATTCTAAAGGAGATCAGTCCTGGGTGTTCTTTGGAAGGAATGATGCTAAAGCTGAAACTCCAGTACTTTGGCCATCTCATGCAAAGAGTTGACTCATTGGAAAAGACTCTGATGCTGGGAGGGATTTGGGGCAGGAGGAAAAGGGGCTGACAGAGGATGAGATGGCTGGATGGCATCACCGACTCGATGGACATGAGTTTGAGTGAACTCTGGGAGATGGTGATGGACAGGGAGGCCTGGCGTGCTACAATTCATGGGGTCACAAAGAGTTGGACACGACTGAGTGACTGAACTGAACTGGACCATTATGGTGCCAGGCAGCCATCCTCATGATGTGTCTGAGGCTTGGCCTGCCAGGTCACTCGGAATGGCTCCCACCCTCTGCTCTGTGCAGCCGGGTGCTAAAAACACGCTAATGGGGCAGAATGACCTGTGTTGAAATCAATGCCTCCTTTCTTTCTGCTTCTAACAAGGCCTGCACACAGGTGCCTCTGAAACACTTTCACTAGACCCCACAGAGGAAGGTGTTTGGAGGGGGGCTGAGACAGTCCATTCTTCTGCCAACTCCAAGTGGCTCCCTGCTCTGAAATCTCCTTGTATCCAGGATAAACAGCTCTATCCCTTCAGTTGGCCAAATTCCTGTCTCTTTGTTAACCAGCCTGTCCTCTGCTGTACCCTGGTTTTGCCCTTTTAGCCCCCAAGGAGGATTTAATCCTCCCATACTATTATGCTATCAGAGTCAAGAAGATGGTGACACCAGTAATCATCACCATCACCACCATCATCACCATCTTCATCATCACCACCACCATCATCATCAATTACCATTTACATTTATGTGATACTGTATAGAGTATGAAGGTGATGGTCATTACCATTATCATCTCCATCAGTACTATCATCACCACCACCACCATCACCATCATCAATTACCATTTACATTTATGTGATACTGTATAGAGTATGAAGGTCTAGGGTTTTCTACCCATTGCTTCTTTCAACCCAAAAGTTCAACTTATGACCCATGTAAAACATTTTCCATTTTCCTAGAAGCAACTGGTATTAACTGAGCTGTCATGGTGAATCAGATGTGATGCTCAGCCCTTTACATGAGTTAAACTAATTCCCATGGACCAAAACCCAAGGAAGCAGATAGCACTACTTCCTCCACTTAGCAGACAGAAAAAGGGATATCAAGAGAGGTTAGGTAATCTGTCTGAGGTTACACAGCTAGGAAATGGTAGATCTAGGTAAAGAACCCAGACATGTTAGACTCAGAGCTGAAGTCCTGAACCTCTTGGCAGTAGAGAGACTGCAATCTGGCTGAGCTCCTGGGCTGTAGCTGGACTTACCTGGGACCAGTGACACTGAGGACTGTCTCATAGCTTTGGGTAGTGTTTGGGCTGCTGGCCCGCTGAAGTACTCTCTTCTCAGATGCCTCCCATTCTTCCAGATTGGCTGTCAGTTTACCCATTCATTCATCCACTCCCTGTCTCCCTCCCTCCTTCTGTCTCTTTCCCTCTCTGTCTCTCTCTTCTGCTCCCACCATGTCCTGAAGTCCAGGTCCAGAATTTCAGTATCATCTTTGGCTCCTGTTTTTCTACCATCTCCTGTCTGGTATATTATTGAATCCTATGAGCTCTACCTTCAAGATACATCCAGAGCTATTGATATCATGTATAAAATAGATACCTAATGAGAACCCACTGTATAGCTCAGGGAACTCTACTCAGTGCTCTGTGGTGTCCTAAACGTGAAGGAAATCCGAAAGAGAGGGGACATATGTATATGTCTGGCTGATTCATTTTGCTGTACAGCAAAAACTAACCCCACATTGTAAAGCAACTATGCTTGTTAGTGGCTCAGTTGTGTCTGACTCTGTAACCCCATGGAGTTTAACGCACCACACTCCTCTGTCCATGGAATTCTTTGGGCAAAAATGTTGGAGTGGGTTGCCATATCATTCTCCAGGGACTCTTCCTGATCCAGGGATTGAACTTGGGTCTCCTGCATTGCAGGCAGATTCTTGACTGTCTGAGCCACTAGGGAAGCCCAAAACTATACTCCAATAAAAATAAAAAAAAATATACATCCAGAATCCAAGAACTCCTTTCCCCTCACCGCCACCCCCTTCCTGGGCACCATCGTCCTCCTTCCTCTGGGTATTGCAATAGCTGCTGAACTGATCATCGTGGTTCTGGTATCCCCTTCATCCCCTTATTGTCCATTCTCCACACAGAAGCCACAGCGACCGCTGATACTAAAGCATTAAGTCTGGTCACATCACTTCTGTCCTCCAAGCCCTTCATGGCTCCCATTTCACCCAAAGTAAAAGCCAAAATTCCTCCTGCAAGACCCAAGTGGTCTGACCCATGGTCACCCTTCTGACCTCAGTAGCCATTGCCCTGCCCTGGCTCACTCTGGCCACATGGGTCTCACTCATCCTCAGACATCCCTGGAACATGATCCATCACACCGTGGTCCCAGCTTTTCCTGAACAGACTGCCTCCCTCCACACCGACCAGACTCTCTCCCTCCTCTCTTTCTCTACTCAACAGTAACTGGCCCTCAAGTTTCAACTCCTCTTTAGCAGTTTTGTTTACTTTTCTTCTCCTTAGCACATGTGACTGGCACATGTGATGACATATTTATTTGTCGTGTTTATTTTCTATCTCTGTGCTAGCAGGGCTTAGGGATTACTGTCTGTTGATTATTTCCATGTACTTGGCACATAATAGGCACTTAGTTTGTCTTTGCTGAGTGACATGTATATGGCAGCACATGTATGCAGCAGAGAATTAAACGAATACAGGAGGGAGAACTTTCTTCCCTACTAGTGCCCTTTAGGCATGCATTTTTCACTCCTTGGAAGCAACTGCGATGGCTGATTATTCTATATCCTGAATCCTTCCAGAGAAATTCTACACAAACATCTCTCTGTGCGTCTGTGTGTCTCTGTCTCTCTTCAGCCTTATCCTTATCTTTATCCCTGACTCTGTCATCTCTACCTTGACATCTACCTATGTATCTAGATCTGTTATATCATCATATATAGACTGTTTTCATCCTTCTCTGCTTAATATCTTACCAGTACTCTCACAGCAGAACTTGAAGAATCACTTTCATCTCTTTAAATGCCTGCCTATTATGCAACTGTCTGAGCATGCATATATTCTTTCATAGTCCCCTAGTGATGGACTTTTGGGTAGTTTCCAAAGCTTTGCTCTTGCAGACATGACTACAATAAATAAAGCAGTGATTACATCATTTCTCACAAATGCTACTATATCTGTGGGATGGATTCCTAGAAGTGAAATTGTGTTGGATTATTTAAAGAAAAAAAATCAATGCTTGGCAAACTCAGCTTTCTCTAGAGTGGTGTTCATAGGAATGCTGATCCAGAAGATAGCAATGCTGCTGGGTTTCCCTTTTTTCTATTTTTTTTTTTCATGTGGGATCTAGTTCCCTGACCAGGAATTGAGCCCCTGTCCCCTGTAGTAGAAGTGTGGTGTCTTAACCACTGGACCACCAGGGAACTCCTTGGGTTTCTTAGTGTCAGAATTTAAAATTGACTCATTGTAGAGGCAACGCTATTCACAGCAACATGGATGGACCTGGAGATGATCATACTAAGTAAGTCAGACAAAGATGAACACCTGCCATAAGATTTCACTCATATGCAGAATCTAAAACGGCACAAATGAACTTATCTATGGAACAGACTCACAGAAGTGGGGGACAGACCTGTGGATGCCAGTGGAGGTGGGGAGTGAAGGAAGGATGGATTGGGAGTTTGGGGTCAGCAGAAGCAAAGTGTGGTAAACAGAATGGATAAACAGCAAGGTCCTACTGCAGAGCACAGGGAACTGTATTCAGTATCCTGTCATTAATCATAATGGAAAAATATTAAAAAGAATATATATATAAATATGTATATGTATAGTATAGCTAAATCACTTTGCTGTACAGCAGAAACTAACACAATATTGTAAACCAACAATACTTCAATAAGTTAAAAAATCAATTCATTACACAGTTAATGGAGAGCTCATGAAGACCATTAAACTGGAAGCCCATCCCTAACTCCCCACCCCATTCTCCACCTTAAGAAGGTGCCACAAGTCTCAGAGATCATACATGGCAGAGAACATCATAGGATGCTTTTCTGTTAACAGTAGTGTTAGACCTAATTTTCTTTAAAAGTAACCCTGAAATCGGGATTATCTTCTGTACTATAAACATCTCTAATTTTGACTTCGTCTAAGGCAATACCAAAGAATGCTCAAACTACCGCACAATCGCACTCATCTCACATGCTAGTAAAGTAATGCTCAAAATTCTCCAAGCCAGGCTTCAGCAATACGTGAACCGTGAACTTCCTGATGTTCAAGCTGGTTTTAGAAAAGGCAGAGGAACCAGAGATCAAATTGCCAACATCGCTGGATCATGGAAAGAGCAAGAGAGTTCCAGAAAAACATCTATNTTTGGGGGGCTCCAAAATCATTGCAGATGGTGACTGCAGCCATGAAATTAAAAGATGCTTACTCCTTGGAAGAAAAGTTATGACCAACCTAGATAGCATATTCAAAAGCAGAGACATTACTTTGCTAACTAAGGTCCGTCTAGTCAAGGCTATGGTTTTTCCAGTAGTCATGTATGGATGTGAGAGTTGGACGGTGAAGAAGGCTGAGTGCTGAAGAATTGAACTGTGTTGCTTTTGAACTGTGGTGTTGGAGAAGACTCTTTAGAGTCCCTTGGACTGCAAGGAGATCCAACCAGTCCATTCTGAAGGAGATCAGCCCTGGGATTTCTTTGGAAGGAATAATGCTAAAGCTGAAACTGCAGTACTTTGGCCACCTCATGTGAAGAGTTGACTCATTGGAAAAGGCTTTGATGCTGGGATGGATTGAGGGCAGGAGGAGAAGGGGACGACCGAGGATGAGATGGCTGGATGGCATCACTGACTCGATGGATGCAAGTCTGAGTGAACTCTGGGAGTTGGTGATGGAAAAGGAGGCCTGGCATGGTGCGATTCATGGGGTCGCAAAGAGTCGGACACAACTGAGCGACTGAACTGAACTGATGGTCTCAGAGCTTATTTTTCATGCCCTTGTGCTATTGGATTCTGGGGGTGGGGTGGAGTGTGGTTAGTAGAGTTACTTCCTGTAGCAAGAGACAGAGGAGAGAGACAGGAAATGTCAGCCAAGCTTGGGTGAAGTTCTGGATGTTAGTTTCCCTTTCTGCAAAATGAGGATCAAACCAGTCCATCCTAAAGGAAATCAACCCCAAATATTCATTGGAGGGACTGATGCTGAAAGTGAAGCTCCAATATTTTGCCCACCTGATTCGAAGAGCCGACTCATTGGAAAAGACCCTAATGATGAGAAAGATTGAGGGCAGGAGGAGAAGGGGTGACAGAGGATGAGATGGTTGGATGCCATCACCAACTCAATGACGTGAGTTTCAGCAAACTCTGGGAGACAGTGAAGAACAGGGAAGCTTGGTGTCCTGCAGTCCATGGGGTCACAAAGAATTGGACGCTTAGCAACTGAACAACAACAAAAATGGGGACAATAATATCTGTCCCTTCTGGATTGTTCTGAGGATCTAATTAAATCATATATTCATTTGTTAAAAAGGTATTTACTAAATACCAAGCATGTGTGAGGCTCAGGGAATGTAGGCCTAAAAAGAAACTCCCACAGTTCCTTGACTGCCTGAACATCCTTAGCATTGTGTAAGGCTCTGTGTGATGGCTTGTGGATAGTAGGGGCTCATGTGCCTGATGTTTTCTGGCATTTGTCCTCATCAGACATTATAGAGAGAGACTCATTCCATTTGGGAGGGATTAGAGCAGAAGGGGAGGTATTTCAGTTTGCTTTGAAGGATGAGTACATGAGTTTTCAAGAAAGGAAGGGGGCTGGACGTTGGGACGTTGCCAGCAGGAGGAACAGCATGGGAAAGCGTCTGGGGGGCAGAACACTGAAGTCCTTGCATATCTGAAGAGGTTGGTTCAAATGAAACGTTGGGGGTGGTCGTCCTTCCTGAGGTCATGTTCTTTCCAGATCTCCAGGTTGCGCCCAGCCACAGTTAACAACAGATCCCGTGCTTCCGGTCTAGTGTCTTGCCTCCCACCATGTATTTTTTCTTTGCTTCGACCTCAGCCTAAGATTCTGACTCACTGCTCCTCTCATCCAGCTGAGCTTCAGTCTGCATCACACCCATGTATTTCCTCTCTCTATTCATCCTCTCTAACCTGGTATTTCAGCAAAGAAACCCGTGAAAGGCCAACTTTGGCTCATGTGTGTGTTCTTTGTCTGTTTCCTTATAGTTTTTAATCGTCTTTTGATTTGATAAATGAGCCTTGGCTTCTCCCAACTTTCCTAAAGACCCAGGGTAAAACAACAACAACAACAACAAAACATCCTTTCTGGTAGCTATTGCAGCTGTGAGGGAAAAATGAGCCTCCTCTATAGTCAATAAATCACTTTGTCACCTTAATCTTTTATTGATCTCAATAAAAGTTGTATTTTGTTTCTTAACAAAAATCCACCAGGGAGGACATCTCGTACAGGTGAGAGCACGATGGAAGTAGTGGTCAAGCCATCACCTCACGTTGTTATTTATGTTATTTATGGATTCGAGGGGGCCAAAGGTTGGGGGGAAAGAGACCAAGAAAGCATTCTTGCAAGTGATGCCTCATATTTTAAAAGACACACTTGACTCCAGGTAGCCTACTCACAGATATGACTCTGAAGCTATATTTTATGCAGACTTTTATAAACAGGTCATAAACATCCCACTTCTCCAAGTGAGGAAGGGAAAGGCTATGTCTCGCTCACAAGTAATGCATCTACTCGGTCGGTTAAATTTAGAAGATGGCAATCATTGTATCCAGACATGGCTTCATCTCTAGGGGAGGGTCATCCAAACAGGTTACTCATGGAAGAATGAGTAATTCTTCATCAAGCCTTGGAATCAAGCTTTCGTTAAGGCTTGCAAAAAATATGTTCCCCCCTCAGTGCAGAGGAAAAGACCATAAAAAATGGTCTCTAATGTTAATGTTTGTGTCCTGCACATATATTACCCCAGGGTATGGGAAGAGGGAAGGTTTGGTGACTCAGGCATGGGGAAAAAAAAAAAAAAAAGAGGCAAAATAGGGTAGAGTGTGCACACAATCCTTTTCTCTCTCACCTACTTTTTTCTTTAAGACTCGACTCAGTAGCCATCTCTGTGAGGGCTTCACCCCTGGGAGCCAGATTTTATTTATTTATTTCTTTTAATTTTGTGTTGGAGTATAGCTGACAAACAATGTCGCGATAGTTTCAGATGCACAGCGAAGGGACTCGGCCAAATGTCTACATGTATCCATTCTCCCCCAAAGCTTCCTCCCATCCAGGCTGCCATGTAACGCTGAGTTGAGTTCCCTGTGCTATACAGCAGGTCCCTGTTGGCTGCCCATTCAAAATACAGTATTGTATATATGTCCATTCCAAACTCCCTAATTATCCCTTCCTCCCATCCTTCTCCCTGGGTGATAAGTTCATTCTCTAAGTCTGTGAATCTGTGTTTGTTTTGTAAATAAGTTCATTTGTGTAACTTCTTTTTAGATTCTGCCAATAAGGGATGACTTACTTCACTCAGTATGACAATCTCCAGGTCCATCCATGTTGCTGGAATGGCATGATTTTATTCTTTTTAATGGCTGAGTAATAATCCATTGTGGGCTTCCCTGGTGGTTCAGCAGTAAAGAATCTGCCTGCCAATGCAGAAGAGGAGGGTTCAATCCCTGGGTTGGGAAGATTTCCCCAAAGAAGGAAATGGCAACCCACTCCAGTATTCTTACCTGGGAAATCCTATGAATAGAGGAGCCTGGTGGGCTACTGTCCATGGGATTTCAAAGAGTTGAGCACGACTTAGTGACTAAACGATAGTAGCAACAATATTCCATTATATATATGTACCACATCTTCTTTATCCATTCCTCTGTCAATGGGTATTTAGGTTGCTTCCAGGTCTTGGCTATTGTAAATGGTCCTTCAATGATGTATTCTTTCAGACTGTGTTTTTCTCCAGACATGTATCCAGTAGTGTGATTACAAGGCCTGGGACCCACTTTTTATTCTCCCCAATATCCTGTGATTTCCATTCATCGTGTTATCACATTTTATCATCTGGATCAGGCAAAACCCCTGACTTCACCGAGTTTGCATTCTCGGATGGAACAATATCCATCTAAAGCAGAAAGCTTGGCACATTGCAGGTCCTCAAAACAAGAATGTTCAACTTTATCTTCCTTCCCTTTTATGTTAAGATCATTGTTACAGCATCTCTGGGCATTCAATTCCCCGCCCCCCTTGGGATAGGAATTAAGGGCTAGTATCTTTTAAAGGGAAGATGTGAACCATAGTATCTCCAAAGAACAATTTCAACTCCTGGTATAATAATAGCTAACATTAATTGACTGTTTTCATGGAATCCTATGAATAATAAATAGCATTTATTGTGTGTTTACCATGCACTTTGCTAAGTGCTTTTTATGTATCCATCTTTTAATCTTTATTACAATTCTAGGATGCTAGTACTACTTTCATTCCTCTCTGGCAAAGAGGAAACCATCTATGAAGAGGTTAAAACGTATGTCCAGTAGAAAACAGATTTGTGGTTGCCAAGGGGAGAGGCGGTGGGGGAGGGATGGACTGGGTATCTGGGGTTAGCAGACGCCAACTATTATACATAGAATGCATCAACAACAAGGTCCTACTGTATAGCACGGAGAGTAGCATTCAATATTCTGTGGTTAAACCATGATGGAAAAGAACATAGAAAGAATGTGTGTGTGTGTGTGTGTGTGTGTGTGTGTGTATATGTGTGTGTGTGTACAGAATGGTACATATATATAAAGAATGTATATTATATATATATATAATTGAATCGCTTTGCTGTACAGCAGAAATTAACACAACATTATAAATCAACTGTACTTCAATAAAATACATTAAACAAACAAACAAACAAACAAATAAGAACGTCCAAGGTCCCCCAACTGGGAGGGGTGGGTCAGGGTGGCAAGTCCAGGTGACCTGGCTCAACTGTCCATGCCGCTCACCTGTGCACTGTTCTCCATCCCTCTTAAAATGTTATCATCCTAACTGTCCTGAAGGGAAAACTCGCTAGTCACCTATCCTCCTTAATATCCAAACCAGGAAAATGGGATCTGTTCTGGTGTACATTTGACCCATCTGGGAAGAAGGGAGGAAACAGTAAAGGATTGGAACGTATTTACATCTTGAAGCCTGATCTTCTTTGGTCAAATGGGCCTTAGAACTTGTGAGCACTGGATGCGCCTTGACTAGTGGGTTTTGTTTCCTTTTGTTTTAACCTTTCCTTTTGTATTGGGGTATAGTTGCTAAGAGCTGGACACGACTGAGCAACTTCACTTTCACTTTTCACTTTCATGCATTGGAGAAGGAAATGGCAACCCACTCCAGTGTTCTTGCCTGGAGAATCCCAGGAATGGGGGAGCCTGGTGGGCGGCCGTCTATGGGGTTGCACAGAGTTGGACACAACTGAAGCGACTTAGCAGCAGCAGCAGCAGCATAGCCGATTAACAATGTTGTGACAGTTTCAGGTGGACAGCAAAGGGACTCAGCTATACATATACACATATACATATACATGTACATACACATATTCATTCTCCCCCAACCTCCCCTCCCATCCAGGTTGCCATATGACATTGAGCAGAGTGTCCTGTTCTACATGGTAGGTCCTTGTTGGTTATCCATTTCAAATATAGCAGTGTGTACCTGTCCATCCCAAACTCCCTAACAATCCCTACCTGCCTTCTATCCCCCATCGATCATAAGTTTGTTCTCTAAGTCCGTGAGTCTATTTCTGTTTTGTAAATGAATTCATTTGTATCATGTCTTTTTATTTATTTATTTATTTTTGATCAGTTAAATAAGGCTTTTTTTCCTATCAAACACTGATATTTTTTTTTAGCACTAGAAACATTTTGTATTGGGGTATAGCCAATTAACACTGTTACAGTAGTTTCAGGAGGACAGTGAAGGGACTTAGTCATACATATACATGTCCATTCTTCCCCTGGTGGCTCAGTGGTAAAGAATCCGCCTGCAATGCAGGAGACACAGGAGTCCTGGGTTCAGTTCCTGGATTGGGGCGATCCCCTGGAAGATGACATGGCAACCCACTCCAGTGTTCTTGCCTGGAGAATCCCATGGACAGAGGAGCCTGGCAGACAATAGTCCACAGGTTGCAAAGAGTTGGACAAGACAGATGGTGATTGCAGCCATGAAATTAAAAGACGCTTACTCCTTAGAAGAAAACTTATGACCAACCTAGATAACATATTCAAAAGCAGAGACATTATTCTGCCAACAAAGGTCTGTCTTGTCAAGGTTATGGTTTTTCCAGTGGTCATGTATGAATGTGAGAGTTAGACTTTGAAGAAAGCTGAGCGCCGAAGAATTGATGCTTTTGAACTGTGGTGTTGGAGAAGACTCTTGAGAGTCCCTTGGACTGCAAGGAGATCCAACCAGTCCATTCTAAAGGAAATCAGTCCTGGGTGTTCATTGCAAGGGCTGATGCTAAAGCTGAAACTCCAATACTTTGGCCACCTCATGCGAAGAGTTGACTCATTGGAAAAGACCCTGATCCTGGGAGGGATTGAGGGCAGGAGGAGAAGAGGACAACAGAGGATAAGATGGCTGGATGGCATCACTGACTCGATGGACATGGGTTTGGGTGAACTCTGGGAGTTGGTGATGTACAGGGAGGCCTGGTGTGCTGCAATTCATGGGGTTGCAAGGAGTTGGATACGACTGAGTGACTGAACTGAACTGAACTGAACTGAAGCAACTTAGCACGCATGCATTCTCCCCCAAATCCCCCTCCCATCCAGGCTGGTGCATAACACTGAGCAGAGTTCCATGTGCCATACAATAAATAGGTCTTTGTTGGTTATCAGTTTTAAATATAGCAGCGTGTACATGACCTTCCCAAAGTTATGATATTTCTCCTTCTCTGCCTGATTTACTTCACTCAGTATGACAAGCTCTAGATCCAACCGCGTACAACTGGGTGTAAAGTGAATGTTACTTAAGCACGTTTGACTGTGAAAAGGAAAGATACCCTGGGAGGACCCATCCAAACATCACTAAAGGGAAAATTCCTCAGGCCCCCAAATACAAAGCTCTCACTGGAGAGCATTATCTCTTCTTGTCTCCTCTGATCTACAGGAAGTGAGATGGGATGTGTAAACAAATGAGGACATTTAGCCTGGGACATGCCAGAGAAGAGGGAAGTGGCGCTAGAAGATTTTTCATTGTCTTCCCCCCTCAACCCATATGCAGCTATCTTTCTCCACTTGCAGACTGTGAAAAGCCCAGGCCTGTGCACATTCTGAGAAATATAAAGCACTACATAAAACAAAGGGAATTGTTAGTAAAACAGATGCAGTGTTAATTGCACTTGTGAGAGCAGCATAAATAAAACAATACATGTGCTAGAAAATCCGTTTATGAGGCTCAGATTTTACAAAACTGCCTTTTTTGCAAAGGTAAAGAAAAAAGAACAGTAGAATGACTAAAATTACATCTTTTAAAAGATTATTCAGATCAGTGCTAATGGAGTCCATGATTTTCAATGTATTATTCATTTTTCCAGGCATCGAATATTTACTAAAGGTCTGCTAAATGCCAGCCTGGGTGCTTGGGGCTTATGGGTATAAGGAAGAATATTTAGCCTTTGTTCTCAAGGGACTATGAGTTTAAATGCCCGAGTAAATATTTAGGGCAGTGGTTCTCAATGGAAGAGGAGGTGGGCAAAAGGGAATGTGGCAATATCTGGAGACATTTTTGACTGATACATTTAGTGGGGTGTGTTATCTTGTGGGTAGAGGCCTTGTTGTTTAGTTGTTAAGTCTTGTCTGACTCTTTGTTACCCTGTGGACTGTAGCCCACCAGGCTCCTCTGTCCATGGGATTTCCCAGGCAAAAATACTGGAGCGGGTTGCCATTTCCTCCTCTAGAGGACCTTCCTGACCCAGGGATCGAACCCATGTCTCCTGCATGGCAGGCAGATTCTTTACCACTGAGTCACCAGGGAAGCCCCGGGGGAGAAGCCTAGGTGGCTTCTAACATCCTACAGTCTATAGGACAGTGCTCGCAACAAAGAATTATTTGGCCCCAAATGCCAGTGGTGCTCAGGCTGAGAAGCCCTGATTCAGAATATTAGAGTTACTGATTTCTACCATAAGGGCACATGCAAAGGCACATAGAGGAACATAGAATGAGAGCTACTAGATTAGCCTCTGGTATGGGGAAAGCTTTTATGAAGAAAGTGATATTACATCACATTATAGATCATCGGATTTACTTATGGTAGTGAGTATCTGCTGATCCCAAATTCCCAATTTATCCTTCCCTTTTCCCCTTTGGTAACCATAAATATGTTTTCTATGCCAAAGCCTTTGACTGTGTGGATCACAATAAACTGTGGAAAATTCTGAAAGAGATGGGAATACCAGACCACCTGACCTGCCTCCTGAGAAATCTTTATGCAGGTCAGGAAGCAACAGTTAGAACTGGACATGGAACAACAGACTGGTTCAAAATTGGGAAAGGAGTATGTCAAGGCTGTATATTGTCACCTTGCTTATTTAACTTCTATGCAGAGTACTTCATGAGAAACTCTGGGCTGGAAGAAGCACAAGCTAGAATCAAGATTGCTGGGAGAAATATCAATAACCTCAGATATGCAGATGACACCGCTCTTATGGCAGAAAGTGAAGAAGAACTTTGCTTTCTGCTTCTTGATGAAAGTGAAAGAGGAGAGTGAAAAAGTTGGCTTAAAGCTCAACATTCAGAAAACTAAGATCATGGCATCTGGTCCCATCACTTCATGGCAAATAGATGGGGAAACAATGGAAATAGTGACAGACTTTATTTTTTTGGGTTCCAAAATCACTGCAGATAGTGACTGCAGCCATGAAATTAAAAGATGCTTGCTCCTTGGAAGAAAAGTTATGACCAACCTAGACAGCATGTTAAAAGGCAGAGACATTACCTTGCCAACAAAGGTCCATCTAGTCAAAGCTATGGTTTTTCCAGTAGTCATGTATGAATGTGAGAGTTTCTTTATAAGAAAGCTGAGCACTGAAGCTACTGATGCTTTTGAACTGTGGTGTTGGAGAAGACTCTTGAGAGTCTCTTGGACTGCAAGGAGATCCAACCAGTCCATCCTAAAGGAAATAAGTCCTGAATATTCATTGGAAGGACTGAGGCTGAAGCTGAAGCTCCAATACTTTGGCCACCTGATGAGAAGAACTGAGTCATTGGAAAAGACCCTGATGCTGTGAAAGGTTGAAGGCAGGAGGAGAAGGAGGGATGACAGAGGATGAAATGGTTGGATGACATCACTGACCCAATGAACATGAGTTTGAGTAAACTCCGGGAGTTGGTGATGGACAGGAAGGCATGGTTTGCTGCAGTCCATGGGGTTGCAAAGAGTTGGACACGACTGAGCAACTGAACTGAATATCTGATTTGTCTTTAAATATTTATTTAATTATTTGACTGTGCCAGGTCTTAGTTGTGGCATGTGGAATCTTCGGTTGCAGCATGTGGGACCCAGTTCCCTGGCCAGGTATCAAACCCAAGCCCCTTGCATTGGGAGCCTGGAATCTTAGCCTCTGGACCACCAGTGAAGTCCCTGTAATATCACATTCTTCATAAAACCTTTCCCCATGCCAGAGGTCAATTTAGTTGCGCACATTCTGTGTGCCTCTGAGAATTTGGAATCATCAGATACACACTACTATATATAAAGGGCTTCCCTTGTGGCTCAGACAGTAAAGAATCTGCCTGCAATGTGGGAGACTTGGATTTGATCCCTGGGTCAGGAAGATCCCTTGGAGAAGGGAATAGCTACACACTCCAGTATTCTTGCCTGGAGAATTCCATGGACAGAGGAGCCTGGTGGGCTGCAGTCCAACGGGTCACAAAGAGTTGGACATGACTGAGCGACTAACACTTTCACTTCACTATATATAAAACAGATAAACAGCAAGGACCTACTGTATAGCACTGGGAACTATATTCAATATCTAGTCATAACCTATAATGCCTAGAATAGAAGTCCTTCTCCAGGGGGTCTTCCCAACCCAAAGATTGAACCTGTGCTTCCTGCCTTGCAGGCAGATTCTTTAGCACTGAGCCACCTGGGAAGCCTCTCCCCTGCTATAATGGAAAAGAATCTGAAAAATAATATATATATATGAAACTGAATCACTTTGCTGTATATCTGAAGCACTGTAAATCAACTATACTTCAACTAACAAAACAAAAATGTTGAGACTTTCCTGGTGGTCCAGTGGTTAAGAATCCACCTGCCAATGTAGGGGACACAAGTTCATCACCCTAGAACCTGTGCTCCACAACAAGAGAAGCCAACACAATGAGAAGACCTCACACTAAAACTAGCCAGTAGCCCCTGCTCGCTGCAACTAGAGGAAGCCCATGCACAGCAATGAAGACCTGCAGAGTCAAAAAATAAATCAGTAAAAAAGAGAGAGGGAGAATGTGATATCTGAACTCAAACCGGATGGATTAGTCAAAACTTGCTTGGTTTGGGAGGAGAGAAAGGGCATTCATAGGAGGAAGACCAGCACATGCTGAGTTCTAGAGGCAAGCAAGAACAAGGTGGATTCAACGAATGATGTTAACTTCAAGATTGAAGTTTAGAGAGAGAGAGAGAGAGAGAGAGAGTGTGTGTGTGTGTGTGTGTGTGTGTGTGCTCGCATGCACACGCATGTGAGACAAAACCACTGGGGTGAAACTGTGAATGGCTTTCAACACCATGTTCAGGACTTAGGAGCCTTCAGTTAGGTCAGCAAATTGCAGCCTGAAGGCCCAATGCAACCTGCCCATTTTCAGGTGATTCATTAGCTACGAATGGTCTTCATGAGTTTTATGTGTTGAAACAAGTCCAAAGCAGAATAATATTTTGTGACACATGAAGATGATATGCAATTCAAATTTCCGTGTTCATAAATAAAGTTTGCTGGCACAAGCCCACTCACATTTGTTTATTTATTGTCTGTGGCAGCTTTTGCTACAGCAGCAGAGTCGAGTTGTTGTGGCAGAGACCATATGGCTGGCAAAACCTGAGATATTTACTGTCTGGCTCTTGACAGCAAAAGTTTGTGGATGCCTGAGTTAGGAAAGAGAGAATGATGTGATCACTACAGAAATCTCTATCACATCCTCCAGGTTTGGAAGATAACTTGGAAGTTTAGAAATCAAGGTGGAAACTATTGGTATCCTAGTAAAATACTTATGGAGGAAATGCACCAGTCAGGATAAGATAGGTTGTGCTGTGGTAACAAGCAAGCCCTGAAGTCCCCATGGCTTTCAAGGGTGAGTTCTCATTAAAAATGTGCTCACAGACTTCCTGGGTGGTACAGTGGATAAGAATCTGCCTGCCAGTGCAGGGGACATGGGTTCGATCCCTGGTCTGAGAAGATTCCATGCGTCACAGGGCAACTAAGACTGTGTACCGCAACTACTTGAGTCCGTGTTCTAGACTGTGAGCCACAACTACAAGGTAAAGCAAGTACACTTCAACAAGAATTGATTTTAAAAAGACTCTAGCAATCTTTTTTATGCGACAAGTAAAACCATGGAAACAATTGCAATAGCCATAAATGACTTAACAGGCACACCTCGTTTTACTGCACTTCTGAGATACTGAGTTTTTGTTTGTTCGTTTTTATTTGTTACAAATTGATGGCTTGTTCCAACTCTGCCTTGAACAAGTCTATTGTCACCATTTTCCCAACAGCATTTGCTTATTTCATGTCTCTGTGTCATATTTTGGTAATTCTCTCAGTATTTTCAGTTTTTAAATTATATTTGTTATAGTGATCTGCAGTCAGTGATCTTTGATGTTACTATTGAAAAGAGTGCAACTAGCTGAAGGCTCAGATGGTGGTTAATATTTTTTAGCAATAAGGTATTTTTAAATTTAAGTATGTATGTATGCTATCACATACATAATAGACTACAGTATAATATGAACATAACTTTTAAATGCACTGGGAAACTGATGAATTCGTGTGATTCACTTTATTGCAATAGTTGCTTTATTTTTGTCATCTATAATTGAACACTCAATATCTCTGAAGTCTGCCTGCCCCTTGCCTAACTTTAGTTATGTGGCTATTCTAGCAAAATCACTCAATTATACACACATTTTGTCTGTTTCCTTCTGACCTGGGACACACAGTTTGCTCACCTACATATTCACATCCAACCTAAAGTCCCTCCCATGTTTGGGTAGGACCAGGGCTTCCCTGGAGGCTCAGATGGTGAAGAATCCACTCGTGAATGCAAGAGATGCAGGAAGATCCCCTGAGTCAGGAAGATCCCCTGGAGTAGGAAATGGCAACCCACTGCAGTATTCTTGCCTGTGAAATCCCATGGACAGAGGAGCCTAGCGGGCCACAGTCCATGGAGTTGCAAAGAGTCGGACAAGACTGAGCAACTGAGCATGCAAAAGTGATTGTATGTGGAATTTGGAAAGAAAGGCATCAACAATGACTCCATGATTTTCAGTCAGAGCAACCAGGTGGCGCCATCTACAGAAATCAGGATCACTGAAGGGAGACAAGGCTTTGCTGGGTCCAGAGCTCTGCAACCCTCCTCATAATGAGGGCCAGGTATCCAGGAATGACTTAAATCCTTAGGACACATTGTTCAAAATCAATTTCATGTCCACCTTATGAGACGGGTAGGACTGATGCTAATTGTTTCCATCTTGTAAATGAAAATAACCAAGCAAGCCTCAGAAAGAGTAAGTCAGAGAGTGTAACAGACTAGATTATCTTGAAATGGGAGACAGAAAACCAGCCAACACAAGCACAAAAAGAAATACATTGGCTCTAGCAATGGAGGATGGAAGGATGTAGTTGGTACTAGTCTTGCTTAGGATTGGTGGTGGGTACTGTGCTTCCCTCTGTTTGTCAGTATGTCCCAGATGGTGCCTCCCAAGCCCAGATACATGTTCCAAGTCCCTAGAACTTGGAAGACTCTGTGCATGTATATTCCCAGGCTGACCTCGCTTTCACTAGCTGAAAGACTCCTGGAATAATGTCGTAGCTAGACCCATAAAGACGGAAGACTGAATGTTCAGCGGGTTGGCTGACAGACTTTAGTTTCATTTTGATAGGGGGGAAAGGAATCCATCGTAACCCTGTCGCCTTACTGCCAGAAGAGATTGCCTTCTTTCTGCTCTGGAAAGATAAAGAACTCTCCACTCCCAGAGAAGCGTTCTCTCCGAAGTTGATCACTGCCACCAGATCTTCTGGGACAGAAGTTCCTCGGACTCATCTCCAGTTGGAGCCGGGTTTACAGGGAGGCCACTGTTATCCTGTGCTGTGATTGGAAGAATTTTCAGCCATGTGTCTCCACACTTGGAATTGACTCCCAAGGTCTTCGACTATTTTTGTTCCCTCTGCGTACTCCTCTTGGAAGAGAGAAATGTCCTGAACTTCCTGCCTCTGAAAGTTATCTCTATCTTGTTGTGATTGACCTGCTGACATCCTTTCTTCTAAACACTGCCTCATCTTTGCAGCTCCATGACTCCACCACATGTTCACTTTTCCCCTTCTTCATTGGCTGTTCATTCTCAGACTTCTTTGCCGGTATTTCCCTTCCCTGGGTTTCCCCAGTGGCTTAGTGGTAAAGAACCTACCTGCAGTGCAGGAGACATAGGAGATGGAGGTCTGATCCTTGGATTGGAGAGATCCTCTGGAGGAGGAATGGCAACCCACTCTGTTATTCTGGAAAAATCCCATGGACAGAGAAGCCTGGTGGGTTGCAGTCTATAGTGTTGTAAAGAGTCAGACACAACTGAAGCGGCTGAAGCACACACTCCCTTCCCTAACTTCAAGACATTGGTGAACTTCATCAGTGACACAGACTCACAAACTTAGGGAATGAACTTATGGTTACCAGGGGGAAAGGGTGGAGGAGAGGGATGGATTGGGAGTTTGGGATGGACATGTACACACTGCTATGTTTAAAATAGATAACCAACAAGGACCTACTGTATAGCACAAAGAACTCTGCTCAATATCCTGTAATAACCTAAGTCGGATAAGAATTGGAAAAAGAATAGATACATGTATGTATATAACTGAATCGCTTTGCCGTATACCTGAAATGAACAAACATTGTCAATCAACTGTACCCCAATCGAAAATAAAAATAAAACAACACAAAAACAAAATGTTGATGATCTTCAGGCAGCAGTTCTGGGTCTTCAAAACTCCATCTGGATTCCCCCTCGGGGATGTCTTCTATTCCCTATGGTAGAGACCATTGGCTGCCTACCTGATAATCACCCTCCCTCTCTGTTAAGAGAATTCCATTTGGTTTAAGTCTAGGCAGGCATGGGTTCAGGGAAAGAGGGCTTCCATTCCTAGTGGATGGTCCATGATGGAATCTCAGCCAATCACGGTAACCTCATTATCCTTTAACAATGATTGGTTTAGGGATGAACATGTGACTCAATTCTGGCCAATGGGATCTTACAGGAACCTGTGGATTCTGGGAGAGATGATCTACCCCAATAAACAGAGAGGGTTCTTCACACTCACAGTCAATAATTTCATCCAGCCTGAACTTTTCATGTTTCTGTACAGTTAATAAGTTCTAGACCTTGAAAGTTGCCCCTGCTGTTTGTTCTCCAACTGATGGAGAGCTCATGCTTCAAGATTCCGTGAGCGTGTCACTTTATCTTGCCCCTATTTTTTAAACATGTCTAGGCTTTCTCCTCTCTGTTCTTGCAATATTATCTGTATCATGAGACCTCTCAGGCTGTATTGTGATTATATGTCTTTCCTACTCAACTTTGAGCATTTTCCAGGACAGAGAATCGGGCTTACTTATTTTTGAAGCCTTCCCAGTGAATGGCACTCGACCTGACATGCAGAAAATGTCCAATTAAAGTGTGATGAATGAAAGTGTGACCTGGTGCAGCAAGGAAGGGTTGGCAAAATTGACAAGTCAAGGAACTAAGTGGAGAAATCTGGAGGTGACACACAGCCTTATTTTCCCGTGGTTTGCAGGATATCCAAACTCCTTATCATGATATCCAGAGCCCTTCGTGTTCTTGTCTCTGATTATCTCTGCCTACAATTTCTTGCCACAATCTCACATTCACGCTGACATGGATTTTCACCTGCTGTCACCTCGCCTCACATTTCCCACACATTGCTCACCCTGTCAAACTCCTATTCATCTTTCAAAACCCCTTTCCAATCTCATCCTTCTAGGATGTCTTTGCAGACCACTCCTGAGCAAGCTTAATTACTCCCTGGACTACCTCTGTGCCTTGAACATAATTTCAAGTGTGGCAGCTGGGTCTGTGTACTGGTTTTTAAATTAAAAAATTATTTATGTATTATTTATTTTTTTTGGCTGCACTGGGTCTTCATTGCTGTATAGGATTTCTCTAGCAGCAGTGAGTCGGGGTTCCTCTTTAGTTGCAGTTTGCAGGCCTCTCATTACGGGGGCTTCTTTTGTTGCAGAGCATGGTCTCTAGGGGACAGGCTCAGTAGTTGTGACACAGGGGCTTGGCTGCCCCACAGCATGTGGGATGTTCCTGGACCAGGGGTCGAACCCATGTCCCCTGCAGGTGGATTCTTAAACACTGGACCACCAGGGAAGTCCTGTGTACCGCTTTTTATTTTCTAGTGCAGGAGTCATGTTTTCTTCATTTATGGCTCCCTAGTGCCTAGCTCAGACCCCAGTACATCATGGACTCCAGAACCATTTACCCAGTTGAATTTCTTGCATCCTAATTCCACCAAGGTTACTTCAGAGCCCGCCAGGATCACAACAGATTTAGCTGGCTTTCCAATGGGAAAAATATAATAGTAATAATGTAGCATGTTAAGTACTTATTATGCGCCAGGATAGTTTCCAGGCTTGGCATATATTATTTTATTTGCCTACACATTTACCCTGTAGAGTAGGTACTACAGCTGTCTATATTTTATAGACAAGGAACTGGAGAAACAGAGAGGTTAAGTAACTTACTCAGAGTCACAGAGACAGTATTCAAACTCAGACGCTCTGACCCTGAGCCGGTACCCTTTGGAAATTGATAGCTCATGCCAACCTGTTGTCAGTACTTTCTGCCATATTTCCCGCAGCCCTGTCCCACATTTTTGCAGCAGAGCTTTTAAATTCAGAAGCCTGCTGAAATCACTCCTCTCTCCTCTGGCTGCACGCCTTGTACATCTCCGAAAGCCTGTGGCAGGGTCTTCAATCTTCTCCACACTCAGCCACTTCCAACCTTGACCTTAAAGCCGTGAAGACGATCCTTCCGGGGTTGTTACTCAGAGGAAAATTGAAATGGTCCCTGTGGGGAGACTTCAGGATTTTAGTCCCAGCCTTCTAATTTCAGATCAGCCTACAGAAAAGAACGATGCTAGAAGCCCGATTCACAAAATTAGGTGTGCTCCGTTCTTCGCCTCTCTTAAGAAATATGGGCGCTGCTCTAAAAATCTTTTTTTAATCTCCTCTCTGGTCCATGTAACAGGAAATTGGTCTCTGCCATCGGCCAATAAATCTCCAACTTTTTATTGAATATTAAAGAAAGACTTCAAGTCAAGTTCAAATCTCTTTGCTTGGAGTTTCTTATATAACGCTGCAGCTCCGATACCTCAGGTCATGAAAAAGCTTTAAAAAGAAGGAGAAAAATGGAAAAGCTCTCCAGGTCAGTGGCCCCCAGGGACGATCTCTTCTTCTTCGAAATAATAGCCTGTTACTCTAAAAATCTTAAACAAGGCATTCCTTCCCTGGCCTGCACATTATAATTGAGACAGGGCGTTAGCAACCGGTGTCTGGAGCACACAGCAATTTCTCTTGGAAGTTAAGACCAAATGGGGGCTTCAGGATCTCTCCCATTTCTATTTCTTTCCATGTGTCTTTTTAAAAAAAATTAAGGTATGGTTTCCTTGGTCTTCCCAGGTGGCGCTAGTGGTAAAGAACCTGCCTGCCAATGCAGGAGGCATAAGAGATGTGGGTTCAATGCCTGGTCAGGAAGATCCCCTGGAGGAGGGCATGGCAACCCACTCCAGTATTCTTGGCTGGAGAATTCCACGGACAGAACAGTCTACAGCCCATAGGGTTGCGAAAGAGTCAGACATGACTGAAGCGACTTAACACACACACACAGTTTCTTTACAGTGTTGTGTTAATTTTGGTTTACAGCAAAGTGACTTAGTTATACATATGTACATTCTTTTTATATTTTTCTGATGTAGTTTATCACAGGATATTGCACTTAGTTCTCTGTACCCCTTGTCTGTCTTATGCTGCTTGTTCTGAAGATGAGTGTTCTGTTTCCTCATCAGCTGGCATCTTTGCTTGGTTACATCCTCCCAACCTACATCAGGAGTTTTTTGCTTCAAGTTCCAGCTTTGGGTGTCCTAATTCCAAATTCTGAGGAGATGGATCCCCTTGGCCTCAGCTGAAGATAAGCTCTCTGGGCAAGGAATATGTGTTGTTCAGTTGCTCATTCATGTCCAATTCTTTGCAACCACATGGACTGCAGCAAGCCAGGCTCCCGTGTCCTTCACCATCTCCCAGAGTTTGCTCAAACTCATGTCCATTAAGTCGGTCATGCCATCCAATCCTCTCATCCTCTGTCACCCTCTGTCGATAAATTGGATATTTATCTGTAGTCTAACCAGCTGTGGCAGGTCTCACAGGTGGGGCTGAGGGGTAGGTAGCATTATTGTAAAATACTCACTGTCCATCCCCTACAGCCCCTTCTTCCTTGGGTGTCTGTGGGATTCTTGTCTTCACTGTATTGATGGAAGCTGGATCATGTGACTGGCTTCATTTAAGCCAGTGAATGAAGTGGCATGAAGGGCATCGCAGAGGAAGTTCTAAGTGCCTTCTGGCACCACTCTTTCCCCTCTGTCATGAGAGCAGTAATAACCTAGTAGGCCTCCTTTTTCAGATGCAGAAGCAGAGCCACAGCCCTCCATCAACTTGAAACATGAGACATAAACTTTTGTTTTCAAAAATCATTGAGATTCATGGGTGTTTTGTTACTGCAGCATAACCTAGACAAAGCTGACTAATACAAGGGCATCATGTGAATATCAGAGGCTGTGATGGGGGCAGATTCTTGGCTGAGAGAACAAGAGTAAATAGGTGCCCCCAAACATTTGAATATAGGGGCTTACCATTTCCTGGCAGAGTCTCTAGATGCTTGAATTAAAATAATAACTAGAGTTTAAAGTAAGATTTGGCCTTTGGAGATCCTCTACAGATGTTGAGGATCTTTCTCCCTATTAATAACAGCTATTCTTTACATCCAAGGTTGTGTAGATGAACAGTTAAAAGGGTTAAGGTTCAAACGATTAGGACACAGATTCTGGCTTCATCTCTGTAATTTAATTTCCTTGTGCTCCAGGTTTCTCATTCATAAAAAAAGATAATAATGGTATCTCTCCAATAGGGTTGCTGTGGGGAATAAATGAGATGATTTATGTAACATTCTTTGTTGATGCCTGGCACAAATAAAGCACTCTAAGATGAAACTACTTATTTTTTTTGTCTTTTAAAAAAATTGATTTATTTTTAATTGAAGGATAATTGCTTGACAGTATTATTTTGGCTTCTGCCAAAGGAACCATTATTTTTATTCTTATCAATAAACTTGTGAATCAGGGAAAAAAAATCCTTGGATAATGAATTCACATGTTGATGCAATTTGGCCGCTGTAGCCATGGTCCACCAGATTGATCAGGGACACATTTCCTGGAAATGTCTTGGGCAAGCTATACACCCTGTAACTCAACCCAGCACTCATTTAATTACTGCTCTCCACATGCCAGATAGCGAGTGAGGTTCAGTTTTCACCATCCAATTTAAATGCCTACCAAGCAATGAGCCCTGTCTTTAAGCCAGATTGAGTTACTCATCTATCATTCCCATTAGTTTATAAAGAAAAGCCCCAAAGACAGGTTGGTAGAGGACATACAGTGTAGAAACCTCTTAGAACAGTGCCTGACAGGTAATGATCGCTATGAGTGTGGTTATTGTTACTATTACCATTGCTATTATTATCATTATTACTATTATTACCTTACTGTTATTGTTACTCTATGGGGAGACAATGGAAACAGTGTCAAAGTTTATTTTCTTAGGCTCCCAAATCACTGCAGATGGTGACTGCAGCCATGAAACTGAAAGACACTTGCTCCCTGGAAGAAAAGCTATGACCAACCTAGATAGCATATTAAAAAGCAGAGACATTACTTTACCAACAAAGGTCCGTCTAGTCAAAGCTATGGTTTTTCCAGTAGTCATGTATGGATATGAGAGTTGGACTATAAAGAAACCAGAGCGTCCAAGAATTGATGCTTTTGAACTGTGGTGTTGGAGAAAACCCTTGAGAGTCCTTTGGACTGCAAGGAGATCCATCCAGTCCATCCTAAAGGAAATCAGTCCTGGGTGTTCATTGGAAGGACTGATGCTGAAGCTAAAACTCCAATCCTTTGGCCATCTGATGTGAAGAACTGACTCACTGGAAAAAACCCTGATGCTGGGAAAGATTGAAGGCAGGAGGAGAAGGGGACAACAGAGGATGAGATGGTTGGATGGCATCACCAACGAGATGGACATGAGTTTGAGCAAGCTCTGGGAGTCGGTGATGGACAGGGAAGCCTGGCGTGCTGCAGCCCATGGGGTCGCAAAGAGTCAAACATGACTAAGCGACTGAACTGAACTTATTGCTAGAGTATTATGTAATCATAACAGTATTATGTAGTCATAACAGCATTTGATTATTGTTATAACTATTATTACTATACTGCTATTGTTGTTACTCAATTTGTTACTGTAACTACTATTGTTATCACTATTATTACTCCATTGTTATTACTATTACCACTATCATTATTATATTTGTTATTATTACATTACTATTGTTCTTACTCTATTGTTATGACTGTTACATTACTGTTAATGTTTTTGTCTATTGAGGTCTTATGACCTACTCTTTTCTTCTTTTTCCCTTCCTATTTAAAATACATCACCACCCAGATGTATGTCATGGATTGCTTTTCTTAAAAAAATTAATTAATTTGGCTGTGTCAGGTTTTAGTTGCAGTTCATAGGGTCTTCACTGCATCATGTGAGATCTTTTGTTACAGTGTGGGAACTCAGTTGTTCTGTGGCTCAGGCCTCGTTGTTCTATAACATGGGGAATCCTACTCCCTGACCAGGGATCAAACCCACATTGCCCCTCACTGCAAGGTAGATTTCCAACCACTGGACCACTGGGGAAGTCCCTCCTGATTGCTTTTTTAGTTTTATTTATTTTTTTAAGGGGTACAGCCTTTTTTTTTTTTTTTTCAATTTGGCTGCACTCAGTCTTAATTGTGACATGTGAGATCTAGTTCCCTGACCAGGGATCAAACCCAGGCCCCCTGCATTGGGAGCATGAAATCTTGCCATTGGACCACCAGGGAAGTCCCCCGATTGCTTTTTCAGATCCTCTGGATTTACTGCTCACGCTGTCCCATGAACACTTGAGTTCCCATCTCCTGGTTGCCTCTGTGGTCTCCCTGTCACTTGATGTCTCCCTGTTCCCATGTTGACTAGCAGGACCATCTCTCACCTGAGTCCCTTGCACTGAGCCCTGGACTCTCCTAGAGGGGAGGCATGGATTAGATGAGAAGACTAAGCACCGATGAGCTTGGTTTCACTGGAGGAGAGAGGTACTTTTTCTCAACATTGTCTTCCCCAGGGCAGGAGCGCAAAGAGAAAGGTCATTTCCAAGCAGCTTTCTGAAGATGCTACCTCACCAGCTTCTCTCCAAAACTGTAATCTGGAGAAGGCATTGCTGCAATATTACAGTGACCTATATTCGTGGTAAACTTCCCCACTCTCCCAGGAGAGACTGGTGAGCTATGAGTCTCCCCCATACAAGTGGCTTTTTAGGACACCCTCCCCTTCCAAAAAAAAAAGAAAAAAGCAGCAGTGACTTGTTTGGTACCACTCGGACTCCCAAGTAATATTCAGCTTATAATTCTCTCCCCTCCTCCAAAGGCGAGTTATTTGCCAGATCCCAAATGGTCCACGGGTGATGGATGGCGGGTGATTTCTACATCAGCACACCTTGGAGCCCCAGAGCTAACCCTCTGACAGCGTTAGCATAAAAGATTTACATTTATGTTACGAGGGCCACACAAGAATAATAATTTTAAGATACATTGCCTCGGCTGCTGGTGCACCCTGGGAAATCTAGCCACGGCAGGCGCTGATCCACACTGTAATTACAAAATGGCAGTGCAGGAGAGGGTTTTTTTGGAGACAAGCGGCTAGAGACCAAAGCCATCTGCATGCCTTGGTGGATTGAAATTACAGTAATATATGAAGACATTACCTGAAAAACCCGGCACCATTTAAATGATTTACTCTTCAGCCCCAGCAAGCTTTAATTTAAGGATAAAGTCATTCAGAGAGCTAATCTGATAGGCGAGGCATTATTTCACACAGTTAAGTTAATTTACAGTAGCTGATTGTTGCGGTTGCTTTAGGTATTATTATCTTCCTACAAACAGCTGATCTGCCAGACAGAAGCAATACACTGCTTAACGCAGTGTCTTAATTCAGCCGGCAAGCTATCTGTGATAAAGGTTTGTTTATAAGCAATAATAGGAAAGTCATTTTGAGGCCACGCTGATAACGCTGATGAGAAATATTTTTTAAGGGGGAAAGGCACAATTAAATAAATAAATGAATCAGCAAGCCCTGTACTCGTGGGTCTGTTTGGAACGGCTCTTTTGAGCGGTCGTTTTCCACTGGCATGCCCCTCCTCCCCTTCTTCATGGGTTTCCTGCCCTGTGGTCCTCTCTCTGCACGTTTACCCCAAATCATCCTACTGTCTGGCAAACACTTCTTCCTTGTTGCCAAATCGACTTCTCAGCCAGACCTTTGAGAAAAAACACATCTTGGGAGCCCAGTGAATTCAGCTGCTTTCCAAGCAGAAAGTGAGCTTTGATATTTGTCTTGAATGAGCTTTTTTTTTCCTTTTTATCTTTGAGAGACACAGAGCATGTTCACTGGTGGTTGTTGTGGTAGAAAAACATCAGGAAGTGGGTATTTAAAAGGGAGCTAACAGATTGGAAGGTGAAATTGGAGATTTTGAAAGGGCTCGATAAAACCAACTTGCCAAGGGGGAGGTGGAAAGGGGGGGATGGATTGGGAGTTTGGGATTAGCAGATGCAAACTATCAATATTATACATAGGATGTTTGGGGAGAATGGATACATGTATATGTATGGCTGAGTCTCTTTGCTGTCCACCCAAAACTAACAGAACTTTGTTAATCAGTTACACTCCAATATAAAATAAAAAGTTTAAAAATATCATTGGAAGGACTGATGCTGAGGCTGAAGCTCCAATACTTTGGCCACCTGATGTGAAGACAACTGACTCATTGGAAAAGACTCTGATGGTGGGAATGACTGAAAGCAAAAGGAGAAGAAAGTGGCAGAGGATGAGATGGTTAGCATCACCAACTCAATGGACATGAACCTGAGCAAACTCAGGGAGATAGTGAAGGACAGGGAAGCCTGGCATGCAGCAGTCCATGGGGTTGCAGAGTCAGACAGGACTTAGTGACTGAACAATGACAAAAATACACAGAATGGATAAAAAATAGGGTCCTACTGTATAGCACAGGGAACTATGTTGAACTATATTCAATATCATATCATAATGGGAAAGAAAAAGAAAAAGTGAAAAGAAAAAGAAAAGAAAAATGAGTCACTCTGTTGCACAGCAGAAATAACACAACATTGTGAAACAACTGTACTTTAATGAGGACCTCCCACGTGGCTTGTGGGCTCCTCATGTGGCTCTAGTGATAAAGAACCTGCTTGCCAATGCAGGAGACATAAGAGATGTAGGTTTGATCCCTGAATTTGGAAGATCCCCTGGGGAGGTCATGGCAGCCCACTCTAGTATTCTTGTCTGGAGCGTCCCATGGGCAGAGGAGGCTAGTAGGCTATAGTACATGGGGTTGCAAAGAGTTGAACATGACTTACTGAAAATACAACAAGCATGCATCCCACTGTTCATGGCAGAGCTATATACAATAGCCAAAACATGGAAACAACCTAAACATCCATTGATAGATGAATAGAGAAAGAAGATGTGGTACATACACACAAAAGAATATTACTCAGCCATAAAATAGAATGAAATAATGCCATTTGGAGCAACATCAATGACTTAGGGATGTGTTGTGTTAGCTTCAAGTGTACATTCCTTATCAGATTCTTTTCCATTATAGGTTATTATAATACTGGAGTGGGTTGCCATTTCCTCTTCTAGGGGATCTTCCCCTGGCCCAGGGATTGAACTTACATTTCTTGCATCTCCCATATTGGCAGGTGGATTCTTTACCACTAGCGCCAGCTGGGAAGCTCATCTAACTTATAGCAGACTTATCAATGATGTGACTTGAGTCAGTGATGGTCATTCTCTACATCCTTTCTGCTAAGGAAAAAAAAAAAAGGCAATATGTTCATAATAACCCAAATCACTGAGCAAGGGTCTGGCTCATATTAAGCATGCATAAATATCAAGTCCCTTTTCCCATATAAGAAGCATGCAGTAAAAAGGGGAAAAAAATAAAAACGGAGATAAGAGAAGGCACGAGAAAGCAGCAGGGACCCCCTTTTCCAGGGATGGAGAGGGAAATTGCTTGCTTTGCACTTGAACGATCGTCACTCACTCCTGCATGATTTCTATCAGTGGGGGCTACAGGCTTTAAAAATAAGGTTGGGTTCCCTTTCAAGCACCTCTCTTCAGCCTTCAGGGAAGGAAATGGATGTGGGGAAGAAAGGCTGATGGAAATTGTCCTCGCTCGAGGGCAGGAACCTTGCCATATAAATTCTGAGACCGGTTAGTCCTCTAGCTACGCACTCTGGGTCCAAGCACATTGGCTGGACTCAGATTTTGCTCATTGATTTTGATTTCTGGCCTGATTATCCAAGAGGGGGAAGAAAGTGTTTCACGGGGCTTGGAGAAGTTAGCATGACCAAGCTTTTCCTGGGAAAGGTCTGTTTTCTTTGTGCAGAAACACAAGTGTCTGACCCGACACAATATCTTCTTACAACCAGGTGTCAATCAACATATAATCTGTACCAGGAACTCTGCTTTTAAAATCAACTGCCTCTGTGTCAGACTCTAATCTCTGCAAGGTCAGATTCTCTGTTATTTACACATTGTTTACGTCACCACCCCTGGTATATGGTGACCAGTCAGTTCTCCCCAACCCCAAGCCACAGTCCTATAGTGATAGCTCAGAAATTCTTAAAAGGATGAAAAAATAGATAAGTAAAAATGTAAAAGGGCTTCCCTGGTGGCTCAGTGGTAAAGAATCCTCTTGCCAATGCAGGGGACACAGGTTCGACCCTTGGTCCAGGAAGATTCCACATTCAGCAGGGCCAGTAAGTCCATGCGCCCCAACTGCTGAAGCCCATATGCCCTAGAGCCTGGGCTCTGCAACAAGAGAAGCCCCCACTCACCATAACTAGAGAAAGCCTGTGTGCATCCATGAAGTCTCAGCACAAAACTAAAAGTAAATAAAAATTTTAAAAGGATGCATTTAGCTATTCCCAGCTTCCCCTCTCCTATCCCGCCTGCCCATTTCCCAATCACTCCCTCCAAAAGTTTTGCAAGCTACATTCACCAGCATTCTGGCAGTCTCCATAGTCTGAAAGGCTGTGATTGTCCCATCAGTTGAGTTCTATTAAATAGGGGACCCCAATACACTCAGAAGCACCACCTCTGCTCCACGCACCATGTCCATTTGACAAGAGTGAAGTGGATTAATTAACGTGGTGGGTCTATCTTCTACCCAGCTGTCTTGTGTTGCAATGGAGACCAAGAAAAATCCATTAGATTATACTGAGAGATAGCTGAAAGAAAGTTTAGATTAAGTTTATCTCCCGAGGCAATTTTATTAGATAGATTAAGTTTCTGTTCATCTCTCCAAAGACCGTAGTAATAACCAGTGTCATGACTTTCAAATCCTTTGGACTTCAGAGGGTAATCAAACATGGTTGTCTTTTTATCCCCCTCTTTCACTTCTTAGTATTCTACAATCCTGCTTCGTTCATCTGTCAAAGCGATAGTATTAAGGGGATCAATGTTGACAAGTGATAGTACAAATTATGTAATGTTGATGACATTTCGCTGTCTCCTTTTGATCTGCAATTCCCACTCTCAATCACTCCTTATTTAAGAAAAAGTATTGAAAGAGAAAGACAGCTATGGAAGCCGTGGGCTCAAGTCCCGGCGCCCCAGGGGCAAAACGGGGTGAATTTGAAGTGCACGGAATTAGACACGGAGCCTGGGAAGATGGCCTGACTGACAGAAGGGGAAATTGAGGTCATCTTCTTACAACACGCCTTTGGCAGCTGCCACTTGGGACCACGTCACAGCTTTTGGTTGTGCTGTAGTCCCATGAAATATTTGACGTGTCTGGTCTGCAATGGTAGGGGGCTTTCTATTTCCAGAATATGCCCTTTGATTTCTCCTCCACTGGAAATTGATGGAGGATAACTTAAAAGGAAGAACTCAGCTGGTTTTGTTTAAAAGAAAAAATAAAAAAAGGAGACTAGGATAGGTCTAGACACAAGAAGGCCTGTTTATTTTTTTTCTGGGGTTAGGGGATGGGTATTAAGTTTTGAACCGGGTGATAAAAGATCAAATAAGGAGAAATAGGTTCAACTGCTTCTTGGCCTTTTGGCTACCATCAAGTGTAGTATCTGTTTTTATCAGTTTAATAACTGATATGTCCTCTGTCTGAGACAATCTATTAAATGAAATGATACAAACGAACTTACTTACAAAACAGAAAAGAGACCCACAAACTTAGAGAATGAACTTAGAGTTTGCCAGGGGGGAAGGATGGGGGAAGGGATAGTTAGGGAGTTGGGTAATGACAGGTACACACTGCTGTATTTAAAATGGATAACCAGCAAGGACCTACTGTTTAGCACAGGGAACTCTCCTCAATGTTCCCTGTTTAGCACAGGGAACTCTCCTCCATCCAATGTCTGGGTGGAATTGGGTGGGGGTACTTAGAGGGGGATGGGTACATGTATATGTGTGGCTGCATCCCTTCACTGATCATCTGAAGCTATCACAACACTATTAATTGTCTATACTCCAATATAAAATAAAAGGTTTAAAAAAAGAGGAAATAGGTTCAAAATATAGCAGAATGGGGCTTCCCTGATGGCTCAGATGGTAAAGAATCTGCCTGTAATGCAGGAGACCCAGGTTCAATCCCTGGTTTGGGAAGACTCCCCTGGAGAAGGGCATGGAAACCTACTCCAGTATTCTTGCCTGGAGAATTCCATGGACAGAGGAGCCTATTGGGCTATAGTCCATGGGGTCGCAAAGAATTGGACATGGCTGAATGACTAACGCTTTCCAGTATTCTAGCCTGGGAAATCCCATGGACAGAGGAGTCTGGGGTGCTAAGGTCCACGGGGTGTCCAAAGAGTCAGACATTACCTGGTGACTAAACAACAACAAGAAATAGCAGAAGAGACTTTTTTTGGGAAGAGAGCATCTTGCATCCTTATAATGTTTCCATTCATGTGGAGAAATCTCTGTTAAAATAATATGTCTGGGCTTCCTTCTCTTTCTCTCTATCCCCTTAAACACACCTCAAGAAAAAGGCTCTTGACAAACATGGGCTCCAGTTTAAGACAGACATGCCACTTTCTACTTGTGAACTTAGAAGGTTGTTCAACTTCCATGAATCATGATTTTTCTCATTTGCAAATAAAAACCACAGCATCAGTTTTCCAGGGATGCTGTAGCAGTTAGGAGAGTTCAGAAATCTTGAAGAAAACCTTTTTTGATCAGATTGGGTGTGAGTTTTACCTGATTCCCATGCTCTGACACATATTGTGTGACTAATAAAAGATTTTATGATTCTTTCAGCCAAATGGAGTTTGCCTTCCTTCCAAAAGTCCTAGAGCAACGGGCAAATAGGATGAGGATGGGTAGCCTTAGCATGATTTATTGCCTGATATTTCCAGTTGCTGCTGTTTAGTCTCCCAGTTGTGTCCAACTCTTTGCAACCCCATGGACTGCAGCACACCAGGCCCTCTCTCCCTCACTATCTCCTGGAGTTTGCCCAAGTTCAAGTCCATTGCATTGGTGATGCCATTCAGCCATTTCATCCTCCAACATCCTGTTTTACAGTTCAATTCAGTTGCTCAATCATGTCTGACTCTTTGTGACCCCATGGACTGCAGCTCACCAGGCTTCCCTGTCCATCACCAACTCCCAGAGCCTACTCAAAATCATGTTCATCACATTGGTGATGCCATCCAACCATCTAATCCTCCATCATTCCCTTCTCCTCCCATCTTCAATCTTTCCCAGCATCAGGGTCTTTTCAAATGAATCAGTTCTTCGCGTGAGGTGGCCAAATTATTGGAGTTTCAGCATCAGCATCAATCCTTCTAATGAATATTCAGGACTGACTTCCTTTAGGATGGACTGGTTGGATCTCATTGCAGTCCAAGGGACTCTCAAGAGTCTTCTCCAACACCACAGTTCAAAAGCATCAATTCTTCGGCACTCAGCTTTCTTATAGTCCAACTCTCATATCCATACATGACCACTGGAAAAACCATAGCTTTGACTAGATGGATCTTTGTCAGTAAAGTAATGTCTCTGCTTTTTAATATGCTGTCTAGGTTGGTCATAACTTTTCTTCCAAGGAGCAAGCGTCTTTTAATTTCACGGCTGCAGTCACCATCTGCAGTGATTTTGGAGCCCAGAAAAATAAAGTCTTTCACTGTTTTCATTGTTTCCCCACCTATTTGCCATGAAATGATGGGACTGGTTGCCATGATTTTCTGAATGTTGATTTATTTATTCCACGAACCTTTATTGGTCATGTAACTAGGTACTGGGTATTTTCCTAGACAGCAAGGACCTAATGGCAAACAATACATATAAAGTCTTGATTGTCAGCAGTTTGCCAATTTATGATGGAATAGCCCTGGTTCTCTCCCATTGATATTTCATGACCTGTCATGGTATCTGCAACACAGTGGATACCCAAATAGTATTTCCTGAGGAGATGAGTAGATGCATACGTACAAACCACTCATCCTTCCAACCACTAACACGAAGTTGCTGAGGAGTGGAGCCCTTATTAGAAAAGTTTTTTAAGATGTGAGAACACCCTATCACTCAAGACCAGCAGTCAAGGCTAGGAAGAAGAAATAGCATTCAAGACCACATTTCACCACGAAGTATTCTTTAGAATGTAAAATCAAAACAGAATTTCATTAATCTATTTTCGCCTACAGCCTGGAAAAGCCCTTATGTAAAAAATACCCGCCTCTAAATTATGCTTTGTCTTCCCATTATAAATTTTATTAACCACTCTTTTATTAGCAATCTTATTACAGTTGATCTGCACATGAATAGAAACAATTTACAAATGATCAGGGTTGGATTAGAGAAACCATAAACTCAATGCAAATTGTTACAAATTATTTACTGGCTTAGCACAAATCTGCATATAGATTGAGGAAGTCAATCAGAGAGGTACCTTCAGGTATTCTTCACAAGATATGATTGGGAAGATACTTGCAGGCCGGTACGCATCGTGCAGAATAGAAATGAAAATAAATAGATTTGTGGAATACATTTAGGTGTGGGTCTCCTCATTTAATCAGAACTTTGGAGCACTGGATATTGGGGAAAATTGAAAAAAGGTAATAGCGGGTGTCGAATGTGGGCTTACTCAAAGGTCAAGAATCAGATCTAAAGGGCTTTTGGAAAAACAAAAAGGAGCACATCAGAGGCTGACAGAATATTTCTCATGTTGCAGCTCATGAATCTTCTAAAAATTCTAGGCTATAAGGAGGAATGTTACTGCTATTTCTCAATTGAAGGACTTGAGGCTTCATAATGAGGCTAAGGGCTTCCCTGGGAGCTCAGTGGTAAAGAACCTGGCCTGCCAATGCGGGAGACACGAGTTTGATCCCTGGAGTCAGGAAGATCCCCTGGAGAAGGAAATGGCAACGCACTTCAGTATTCTTGCATGGGAAATCCTATGGACAGAGGAGCCTGGCAGGCTAGTCTATGGGGTCACAAAAGAGTCAGACATGACTGGGTGACTAAACAGCAGCAACAACAATGAGGCTAAGATCACATAGCCATCATTTGCAATCTCCACCTTCATGTCATAGGACCCATCGATGGAAGCGTTGCCTATGTCCTTGGAACTGTTTTTACAGGGTTGGGGGCTCTTGGGAATAGCTCTGAAGTCCAAACTCTCTGCCAACACCAGAGGACTTGAATTATCTATCTTGTCAGAATGTTCTTTGCTTCTTTATCAGAATGATGGTGTTAGGGGATGGAATGATTTAATGCAGAGAACCCAAGCTTGAGCATTAGGAGGGGTTTAAGTCTTCTATCTAACTTGCTATGTGACCTCAGACTGTTCTTTAACTCTTTGTATGACTTGGCTTATTCAGGCTGACGGGATTAGGTTTCTCTATACTCAGAAAATTTACTGAATTTCAACTCAAGACCAAAAAAAACCCATTAATGCTAATATGTATTCTCTTCAACGGTGTACCAGGCTTCCCTGAGAGCTCAGTTAGTAAAGAATCCACCTGCAATGCAGGAGACCCCATTTGATTCCTGGGTCAAGAAGATCCACTGGAGAAGAGAAAGGCTACCCATTCCAGTATTCTGGCCTAGAGAATTCCATAGACTGTATAGTCCATGGAGTGGCAAAAAGTCAGACACGACTGAACAACTTTCACTTTTCAACCCTGTATCCATCCTTAGCAAAGGGGAAATTGGGCAGAGCTGAAATTCCTACCTCTTATTCTCACCTTTGGTGATGTGTTACTTATTTTTGTCTCTAATATTTCACAGTTTTCCTTCTTCAGTCAAAATCTGCTCTTTGGTTGTTTTTCATTCCTAGTAACTCAACTCTCCTCCCATGGATATCTGGCTTTTCATGGAGATCAGAGTTTTTACCCAGATGGTGGCACTCCTCATGGTGACATTTCAGATCTTTCCTTTCAATAGGAAAAGTTTCTGAGGACCCAGGGAATTCTCAGAGCCCTGCAAATTCAGCTGTATGTTCTGAATTTATTCTTTTAGGTCCCAAGGCCAGCACTGTGAAGCTGCAGGGGTGAGGATGGAGATGAAGGCAATGCCATTTCACTTCTTCCATCAAAGACACAGAGAAGGCAATGGCAACCCACTCCAGTATTCTTGCTGGGAAAATCCCATGGGCGGAGGAGCCTGGTAGGTTGCAGTCCATGGGATCGCTAGGAGTCAGACACGACTGAGCGACTTCACTTTCACTTTTCACTTTCATGCATTGGAGAAGGAAATGGCAACCCACTCCAGTGTTCTTGCCTGGAGAATCCCAGGGATGGAGGAGCCTGGTGGGTTGCTGTCTATGGGGTCCCACAGAGTCGGACACGACTGAAGTGACTTAGCAGCAGCAGCATCGAGGACATTTTATTTCCCTCTTGTTTGCCATTGCTCTATGACGATGATGAGCATAAGAAACGCTAAAGTGGGAGACATTCTCCCCCTTCTATGTCCTGACCAGCTAGGGGACCCATATCACTTCCTATGAAAGATGAGTGTACTAACAACAGCCACATTAAAAAAATGCTAATCATGGGCCTGCAGTGAGCTCTCAGCTTTATGTGCTTTATTTTATGAAATGTTCACAATAGCTCTATGATCTGGGATTCTCTTATCACCCCACTTTACAGACAAGGAAATACAAAGGGATGGTTCATTTAATTACCTAGAGCTAGGGACTGAAAGAGATGCGACTCTATCTCAGTTCTGTCTGACACCAAAGTCTACATCCTTAACCAATGAACTACGCTAATCTTGAGAGTGTGAAATACATGATTGTGGACCGGTTGACCTTTATAGATCTTTCCCATCTCAAAGATATAATGGACAAGTTCTTGGAGTTAGATAATTCTTTAGATGGTTTCTGGTCCAACACTCTGTGACAGATGAAGACACTGGGGCGATGAGACAGGAATTTTTTACAAGCACATGTAAGGAGGGAATTCCTGGGCGGTCCAGTGTTGAAGACTCTGTGCTGCCACTGCAGGGGGTGTGGATTTGATCCCTGGTCAGGGAACTAAGATCTGGCACGTCATGCAGTGTGGCCAAAAAGTAAAAGAAAACAAACAAAACACACGAGGAAAGTGGCATTGGGAATAACATTGGGAGCAACTGCGTAAAGGACAGACAGAACATCTTGACTCTTCTCTTGTCCAGACCCTCCATACGCAGCCCTGCCCAGCTCCACTGGGTGCCATTTGCATTGATGGCTGGGGACACACCCACTCTTCTTCAGTTCCCCATGCTGTCACTAATGACTAGCACGTTTTCTTATCTCCCTATCATTTTATGCCATAACCATTTCAAAGACAAAGGAGAGCTAGCACTCCTCTGTCTTTCCTTTCTTCTTTTTCCTGAAACAGAAGCTGAGAGCTTTCATCAACTAGGGTTGCTGGCATCACTGGCTTTGGAGGTTGCTAGCTAATCAATCAGAGCTGCATTGTGGATGCTTGCCATGGAGTTTCTTTTTCCTTTTCATTCTTTGCGGTGTGTGTGTGTGTGTACTTATGTGCATGTATATGTCTCAGTGCATACAAGTTTGGTGCCTTTCCATCAGCAAAGGATTCAGGCACTGGATGTCATTAAATAGCAGCAATAGATTGCATTCAGCCTAGCTTTGTACCCACGTCTTCTCCCTCCTTCCATTCACAGCTGCCCCTGTAGCTCCCTGCTCTGCATTCATTAAACACCCTGGCTTCTGGAATGTTTCAGAGCCTGCTGACTGGTGCCCCGAAGACCTGGATCCAAAGTCTGGGCCCCATAAGGAATTCTAAGCGACTGTTAGCAGTCTTCTGGGCCTCTCTGAGGTTATTCAGAATGAACGAAGCAAAGTCAATAGGATGTCTGCAGGGACTTTTGGCGGTGCCATCGGTGGTTGTGACTTTATTCCTCTCAGAATGCTCAAAGTCCTCAGGAGGTGAATTCGGATAAAACTGGAAGGTAAACTAATTATAGTGGGGCTATTTGTGCTTTTGTGGTTCAGCTTATGTCAGCATTTCCAGGCTAAACAGAGTTCTTTGGGGATTTCAGAGTCTGCTTTAAATATTCCCGCCCCCCTCCGCCCTTATTACTATTCTCCTTGGGTTCTGAATCTAGTTCAATTATTGGTTCTGATATTTAGATAAATGGGCTTTATCACCACTCGTGTGTGTGACTCTGTCTCAGATCTGTTTCACACACACACTCACACACACACACACACACACACACACACACACACAATGTGTGTGACTACTACAGCTGCTGTAGTCACTAAAGAAAGTAACAGTTTTAAGTGTCAGAAGCCCAAATCAAACCGGCCAAAAAGAAACGTAGAGATTTGTGTAAGTGAGAAGTTCAAGGGTGAACGTGGTTCAAATATGTTGTTGGGACTCTCTCTCTGACTCTGTATTTCTCATATCTCCTTGTGTCAGCCTGACATCATTCTTCCCAGAGGAATTACTGCATGGGAGGGAAGATGGCTGCAGCAGCCATTGAGTAGGAAGTGCCTTTCCCTTATTATCCCTGACAAGATAATGATTGGCCTTGGCTGGGATCATGTGCCCAGCCCTGAGCCAATCACAGTAGCTGTGGGAGGGATAAGGATTGATTGGCCTGTGTTACAAACCAAGGCAGTATGATTGACAGCATAGGTCATGTGCCCATCCCTGAGCCAATAACAGTACTATGGGAGGGATTAAGGGTTGGCCAGCCTGTGTTACACACTCAGGAAGTGTGATTGGCAGTTCTGCCCGCACCACAGGAGACAGAGAAATTAGGGCTCTATTACTTCCAGGTGATGTGGCTGGGCAATGATCTTAACTTTCCCTCTTTTTAGTTATTCCAACTGTGGCAGGGGTGGCCTACCATTCATCTTACAGGTACCATTAAGGGTGAAATGAAATAATGATACATATAACAGTCACTTATAGGGAGGTTACTAATGGTTGACACTAGACACTTAAGAAGCATTTTATTGTTGAGCTAGTCATCTCTTGAGTGTGCAGCATGGGATGTAAATAAAAAAGGCCTAGTACTTAAATATGTGTCTGTGTGTGTTCCCTGCTAGCTCAGTTGGTGAAGAATCCGCCTGCAATGCAGAGGCCTGGGTTCGATGCCTGGGTTGGAAAGCTCCCCCTGGAGGAGGGCATGGCAACCCATTCCAGTATTCTTTCTTGGAGAATCCCCATGGACAGAGGAGCCTGGAGGGCTACAGCCCATGGGGTCGCAAAGAGTGGGACATGACTGAGCAACTAAGCATGCTGTGCAAAATAAGCAGGTATCTTTAGTAGAGGACTACTCAGTGTCTGTGGCATGAATATCCTAGGTCAGTGGCCAAACGAGTTTTAACCTGGATGGATTCTCTGAATAGCGTTTTACATGGCCCAGTTTTAGAAGCTTGCTTCCCTGGTGGCTCAGAGGTTAAAGCATCTGCCTGCAATGCAGGAGACCTGGGTTTGATCCCTGGGTCGGGAAGATTACCCCCTGGAGAAGGAAATGGCAACCCACTCCATTATTCTTGCCCGGAGAATCCCATGGACAGAGGAGCCTGGTGGGCTACAGTCCACGGGCTGAAAAGAATCGGACACGACTGAGTGACTTCACTTTCACTTTCTATATTGTAAAGTCTAAATTCTAACTAAAGGTGGACCAGGGAGCTTTGGGTTTGGCACGTCTTTCTTTGGCCCCTCCGGGTAGCACAATGGTAAAGAATCTGCCTGCTAACACGGGAGACGCAAGAAGCGAGAGTTCAATCCCTGGGTTGGGAAGATCCCATGGAGAAGGGAATGGCTAACCATGCTAGTATTCTCCTTTGGAAAATTCCATGCACAGAAGGCTATAGCCCCAAGGACTGGCCTGAGTGAATGAGCACACACACACTGCTTATGCTGAATTTCTTGACAGAGGCCTCACCATACGATGTGAAACCTAGAATTAAACCAGTTTATGTATTTATTGTGGGAGGTGGCTGAGGTCCTAAAACAGAGTTCCCATAAGGCCAAACTGCTCTCAGGCGTCAGTAATCAGGGAAATGTGCACCCCAGCCAAGCAGTCACATTTTCATTTCCTGAAAACTGTTTCCTTTTTTTGCTTTGGCTGCCAGGAAGCTCAAAGTCCAACAAAATCTCCACTTCTAGAAAGTGCACAGAACTTCTGCTGTACATCTTGTATATAACTCTGTCCTTGACTGTTTCTTGCTTTCCTGCTCCTTCTGTGATATTTACCCTGATTTAAAAAAATTTGCATTTGTCTGTGTTATTGCTCTAAGGGACTCAGATCTTTGTGGGGTTGAGATAGGGCTAAATAAATAAACAAGTAAAATAAATGCAGGTGGGATCTCAGAGCCTTTTTCTGCAAAGATAATGTTGGCTGTGCTAATGCCCTTTCTCCTTCACTGCTAATGTCTTGGCTCTGCTTGGAGCCACTTGTTCAATTACAGCGCCAAGCTCCTGTTTTACAAGGCTTCCTTTGAGCACATCTAATCAGGAACAGCTCCTCGCTGCGGTTTTTTTGTTCACTGACTGGAACCTTGAATGCCTTGCTTTGCCTAATAAATAACCCAGGGGCTCAAACTTGGCCTTAGCCTTTATTTAGAAAATAGAACTGGCGAAGCTCAGATGCACACTCAAAGCCAAGGCCTGTGGAAGGTCAGGGATCGTTGAGGCACTCTGGAAAGACTGTATACTGCTCTGTTTCCCCCACGTTTATTGGACAACTTATTTTTCATGGAGCACTCTGTGCTTGCTCCTATGTTGGCACAGACAACACTGGATAAATCCCCCTCAGAGCACAGATTACTTGGTGACTTGTTATTTCTACTCCTGGGGGTGGACTCAAAAGGTAATGCTGGCATGTAGAAGCCTGGGTTAAGTCTAAGGAACCATCTGTGAAGACTTGATTACTTTCATCCTTCTGTCTTTCTTTTTTCTTTTTTTTTTTTACTTTGAACATCAAATGACAGCTATCAAAGGGACCCCAAAGAGAAAGCAATATCCATCAGAAAGAGGCCACAACCTGAAACTGACCCTTTCCTGGCTCCAGACCTGAGGTTGGATCTTAGCTTCCTTGTTACATGCTGTGTGATCTTGGACAAATGACCTGAAGTCTCCAAGTTTTAATTTCTGCATCTCTTCCCTTACAGCATGGTGAAAGTAACTGATGTGTACCTTCTTCCACCCTCAGTGACCCAGTTAACCTCTCTCTGCTCTCTGGAACTCTTGCTTTAGAAGATGCTGTCTGGCAATTCCCTGATGGCTCAAGAGGTAGAGTCCTCCTGCAAGACAGGAGATGCGGTTTCTATGCTTGGTTTGGGAAGGTCCCCTGGAGGAAGAAATGGCAACCCACTCCAGTATTCTTGCCTGGGAAATTCCATGGTGGAGGAGCCTGGTGGGGTACAGTCAGGGGGTCACAAAGAGTCAGACAGGACTGAGTACACTTGCACGCACACACGCAAGTCTCATGAAGTCTTCCCTGATCTTTCTGGCTGGGGCATATCTGCTTCCTACAAGTCCCCAACCTACTGAGTATCATTCTTCTTGGTACCTCACACAATGGCAGGTGTACGTGTGTTCATACAATTATTCAACACCTCTCTTGACAGCCTGGAGGCCCCACAAAGACAGGCTTGACAGTGGCCTCTGTTCACCACTGTGTCCATAGTGTCTGCCTCTAGGATGGGCACATAAGAAGGGCTGAGTAAAGACTGTGCAGGGACTTCCCTGGTTCAGTTCAGTTCAGTTCAGTCGTTCAGTCATGTCTGACTCTTTGCGACCCCATTGACTGCAGCATGCCAGGCCTCCCTGTCCATCACCAACTCCTGGAGTCTACTCAAACTCATGCCTGTTGAGTTGGTGATGCTACCCAACCATCTCATCCTCTGTCACCCCCTTCTCCTCCTGCCCTCAATCTTTCCCAGCATCAGGATCTTTTCCAGTGAGTTGGCTCTTTGCATCAGGTGGCCAAAGTATTGGAGTTTCAGCTTCAACATCAGCTTCCCTGGTGGTCTAGTGGTTAATACTCTGGACTTCTATTGCATGGGGGCATGGGTTCAAGGGCACTCACGTCTCCCTCCTAGCAATGCTGAAATTCTTTTTTAGGTGAATTTGCAGCTCCATAGGTGTCATGGAGAGGTGTTTGGTTATTTGTTTAATGTTTGGATTCAGAACCCTTTCATTGGTCCTTACGTTTGTGTTCAGTATGGTTCTGGGGATCTGAGATGCCCACAATCCCTGCCTCATGGGGTTGTGTTGGATTTCACACATGTCAGCCTGAGTAAGGCATGTAGTTCCATGCATGGTTTACAGTCATGGATGCCCTAATTAACCCTGTCTTCTCTCCCTCTTGCTGGGCTTCTCTGGTGGCTCAGGGGGTAAAGAACCCACCTGCCAATGCAAGAGATGTGGGTTCCATCCCTGGAACAGAAAGATCCCCTGGAGAAGGGAACGGCAATGCACTCCAGCATTCTTGCCTGGAAAATCCCATGGACAGAGGAGCCTGGCGGGCTATAGTCCATGGGGTCACAAACAGTTGGACACGACTTAGCAACTAAACAACATCCTCCTTCCTTCAGGTCCTGATTGATGCTTCAACACACCATCTTCATTCATTCATTCAGTCACTATACAGGCTTTGTTTATAGACCTATCGTGCAGCACGTGGAATCTTAGTTCCCCAATCAGGGAGTGCTCTGGACAACCCATGTCTTGGAGGTGCCAGGCTAAAAATCAATAGGTCCTACCTGGAAACGCTGCCACCCCACCGCCTGCCTAACCCCAGCTCACGTGAGATGCTGGCATTGGTGTGCTCTTTACTGATTATACATGTCTGCGTATTGAGATAATTGGGTTGTGTAATATGGCACACAGACTAATCGGAGAATGATTTCTGCTGAATAGAAATTACTTATTTTGATTCCTCAGGGGTTTGTTTTGTCAAAACTCATGTAGTATTTAGCAAAGTAATCATTGTTCAATTGCCGAGCACAGGAAGTGTAAAATTATCCTAATAAGAATGAAAAGAATGAAGGGAAGGGAGTGTGGCTGACCTCGTCAACTTGATTAGTGACGGTGTTTCATCACATTGGCAAGGCCTAACCCCAGACGCTGCCTGCAAAGATCACCATGTACCTCTTTATCTCACCGGCCCTAATTAGATATGCAATTTGTCATATGGTTGTTCAACCAGAATAGAAACCAAAAAAAAAAAGAGAGAGAGAGAGAAGGAGGAAGTTATAACTGAAAATTCTGAAGAAAACTGCTCAACAGCCATTTGATACCCCAACTGGAAGGGGAGTTTTGAAAGCAAGGAGACTAGGTTTTCCAAATATAGATTCATGCTGTGTGATCTTGAATTAGTCACTTAACCTCTCTGAACCCAAATTCCTTATCTGTCAGATGGGTCAGTAATACTGCACGTGTGCATGCTCAGTGTGGGACTCAAGCTCTTCTGTCTGTGGGATTTCCCAGGCAAGAATACTGGAGTGGGTTGCCTTTCCCTTCTTCAGGGGATCTTTCCAACCCAGGGACTGAACCTGGGTCTCCTGCATTGCAGGCAGATTCTTTACCATCTGAGCCACCAGGGAAACCCCATGCCTCATCTATACATCCTGGGAAATAAAGTGACCTCCACAAACGTCCAGAGTAAGCAAAACCAGAATATTTATTATGATTTCAAAAGTTTCCCAAGGAGGCAACCTGGTTCATTCACAAACCACACCATCCTGAATTATCACTAACATGGTACTGAATGTCGGTATTTCATTTCTCTGAATTTTACCCCAAAGGCCATGTTAACAAACTCCAGCAGGTTGTCATGTGTATTCCTGGCTTCAGGAAACTCAGCAGGAATTTTCGCAGCTCTTCTCTCTTCCTCCGCAGACTTACTCAGCCTCCTGATGGATTCTCCTGGTGCTTCTCAGCTTCAGCCGTGGGATTCAGGATTTTTTTTTTTTGCCCATCCAGCCCGCCAGCTGTCCCCTGGTGTGTCCTGCAGTTCTCTGAAGTCTCATTATAGAACCCAGAACCTTCCACCTTTGGTTCAAGCTGTGTTTCTTGTCATCTCTTTGCAGTGGAGGTTTTGGCCATCTTTGAAATTCCCAGTATTTCACTAGGTTACATCACCTACTTTTTCCTCCTTACACAGATGCTTTGATTATGGCCAGGCCAATATTTCTCCTCCTAAAACTGCGTGCAAGCTTGAGAATGAGATCTGGCATGAAATCCTTCGAACTGAGCCCTGGCCACCTTCTCATTATCTGCTTTCAATCCTGAGATCCACAATGCTGTTTCCCATGCAGTTTTGCTTGGTCAACTTGCAGTTATCATTCTCAATTTTCTTCCTGTGGTGACAGTGTCTAAGATGTGATAAATGTTGGTCAGAAAAAAATCAATCATCCTATTTATCTGTAACAAGGGTACCAAGGCACCCTTCTTTCAAGAGATAGAACCAAAGAGCCTAAAGGTATTCCTCCCTCCCCGAAGCTAACACTTCTTAAATGTATCAGATGCTGTTCTGAGCATGGGTTCTTTTGTTAAATTTTCTCAACAATCCATACTTTCAACACCCATTTTAAAGATGGGAAAACTGAGGCTTAGAGAGGAAAAGTAATTTCCCAAAGCTAGGAGTGGTGACCCAGTGGCCTAATGGATAAGGCATCAGTATCTGGAGCTGGGGATTGTGGGTTCGAGTCCCAAGTGGGTCTCACCAAGATTAGTTTTGGACTTTCCAGGTGTCGCTAGTGATAAAGAATCCACCTGCCAATGCATGAGGCATAAGAGGCACGGGTTCGATCCCTGGGTCAGGAAGATCCCCTGGAAAAGGACATGGCAACCCACTTCAGTATTCTTGCCTGGAGAATCCCAAGGACAGAGGAGTCTGGCAGGCTACAGTCCATGGGGCACAGGGCTGGACATGACTGAGCAACTCAGCATGCATGCATGCATGCACACAACCAAGCTGTAGAGATTAGAATTGTCTTCTACTTTATATGCAGTCTCATGATCCCAGATACTTGAGCTTGCTCTCTCCCCCTGTCCCCGGTGAGGGTGACTTCAGGTCTGATAATGGGTGTTATCCATCTCTGCATTGTTGCTATTCAGTGGCTCAGCTGTGTCCAACTCTTTACGACCCCATGGACTGCAGTACTCCAGGCTTCCCTGTCCTTCACCATCTCCCATAGCTTGCTCAGACTCATGCCCATTGAGTCGGTGATGCCATCCAACCATCTCATCCTCTGTCGTTCCCTTCTCCTCCAGCCTGATTCAAGACAGGCTGATAGAAAACATTGGACAAGTGTCTGATGGATGAATAGCTGACTATGGAGGGACTACCCAGTGAAATGGCTGGAAGAGGGGCTCCTAGCTGAATACTTAAGTTATACACAGGGCTCAGGGCTTTGGAGGAGTTATCTTAGCTGCAGGTACAATCCGCTGGAACTGGAATAAGAAAACAAAAGGTGGTGGGAGGCAGGATGATTGAAAGATAATCAGAGCCTTTTAGCAAGAATCAAGAACCAGCAAAACTCCCTGGTCTCTTTTCTGTGATTCTGTCTGTGTATCTGATCAATTTTTCTCTCTCTGCAGGAGGGAAAAAAAAAAAAAGCTTTTTGCTACTTTCCCCAGTATGACCTCCAGAGTTCTGTCTTAGTTCAAGTCCCAATTCCAAATTTCCAGGAGAGAAAATCCAATTTCTCCAGATTTGTTGAGACCTTCATCACTGGTCTGATCATTAGATACCTTGAGGGTGGGATGAGGAGTGTGATATCCAGTACAGATTTGTCCAGTACAGAAGGAGCCAGAAACCTCATTCCTGGGCCTGAGTAGATCATGTGGAGGGGGAAGATACACCCTAATATGAAGACTGAAGGCTGTGCACCAATTTCAAAGTGTATGTGACTTGGGATGGCTGAGGAAGAGACTAAGGAAGTGTTTAGCTCAAGTTACTCTTCCTTTGCAGTAGAAATGTGCCAATGCATCTTCAGAAATGTGGTACCCAAGAGAGGAAAGGCTTCAGAACGTGCTAAGATCAGCTGAGAAACCGGGAGATTTGGGACCATCTTTTTTTAATTAATTAACTTATGACTATGTTGGATCTTAGCTGCTGCGTGAACTTTTCTCTAGTTGTGGCAAGCGAGGGCTACTCTCTAGGTGCAGTGTGTGGCCTCTCATTGGGGTGGCTTCTCTTGTGAAGCATGGACTCTAGTGTGTGCTGGCTTCAGTAGTTGTGGCTTAGTTGGGGCTTCCCTGGTGGCTCAGATGGTAAAGAATCTGCCTGCAGTGCAGGAGACCCAGGTTCAATCCCTGAGTCGGGAAGATCCCCTGGAGAAGGGAATGGCTAACCACTCTAGTACTCTTGCCTGGAGAATCCCATGAACAGAGGAGGCTGACAGCAATAGTCCATGGGGTCGCAAAGAGTTGGACGCCACTGAGCGACTAACCTGCATGGGCTTATGGGCTTAGTTGCTCCCTGGCATGTGGGATCTTTCTGGATCAGAGACTGAACCCACATCTCCTGCATTGGCAGGTGGATTCTTTACCACTGAGCCGCCAGGGAAGCCCCAGGGACCATCTTTAAAGTTAGTTTCTCACCCCAGGGATACATAGTGACATGTGAACAATCTCCAACAGTTATTCTTAAGGAGTGCTCTGGGGGATAAAGCCTTTGATGACAGGGACCATATTCACCACTGTAATCTCGGTGGAACCCCATGCCTGAAGTACAGTAGGTATGTACTTTTGACAAATAGGAATTTATTTGTGAGGCTGGATTGCATTTCAGGCTCTAATACCAGGCATATTTTAACTTAACCTTCATCAGAGGGTCTTATGATACCTAGCTAGTATTTTCTTCTCACTTTATTGATGAGGAATTGGAAGCTCGGAGAAGTCAAGCAACTTGACCAAGCTTAGATGCTGTATGTTACGGGGTTTAAATCTGTCTAAATGTGTATCCCAGCCTCTTTTCGAAATGGAACAGGACTCTGTGGTCCTTCCTGCCATGTTCTTTGCCTACCTTTTGTCTGTAGAGAAACTTTAGCCCAAGAATAAGTTTAATTAGAGAGGTGAGAAAATGCAGAAGCAAAGGTGAATAGTCAAAATAATAGTAGTTTAGTCATTAAGCAAAGTCCTCTACTGGGGCTGTACATTAGTTCCTCTTCTTGGGCTGTAGATAATATTCTGAGCCATCCTTTGACCTGTCTTATAGATGCTGAAACCCACACCAGGTGGAGGAAGTTAATTGCATGAAGACCAGACTGTAGCCATGACATAGGCTGCCCCAGCTCCAAGAACTGGCCTCAAAGAAATGGGAACCAATCGACCCTGGAACTGAAGATTAACTGTACTCAATATAATCAAGACAATGTTGATCAGACCGTTGCAGGGTGAACAATCCAATGCTTGGTGAATTCAGCTTCACAATGATAGGAAAAGCTGACCCCTTTCAAGATGACTATCAGAGCTGACTGTGCTGTTTCTGCTTGTAGCCCTCTCCCTCCATCCATACACCCCTGAAATTCCCTTTTAAAGGTTCTTGCCCACCAATTGTCACTGGGGGGATCATCCACCTTTGGACACGAGTCTGCCCTCTCCCCTGGCTGCCAGCCTCCAATATAAAGCAGACTTTCCTTTTTACCAACTTTGTCTCTCAAGTATTGGCTTCAGAGCAGCAAGCAATCGAACCCCACTTTCAGTAACATTCTCACTGCTCCACAAAGTCTCTCTCATCCAAAACGAGTGTCTTGCAGGGGAAGAAAAAAGAAAGTAATTTATCTTCCATGAGAGTTGCTGGAGGAAGTGAGGGGCCTGCAGGTACCTGAGCACCAAGCATATGGGAGGAGATGCTGATAGAGATCTGGTCTAATTAAGCTCAGCTCTAATCACTGGTGCTTTGGCTCTGGGAGTGAAAAGCCATGCATATCTAAAAACTCAGGGTAAACAGAGTGGATGCCAGGGCTGGCTCGGCTGTCAGCAGGAAGTCTGAAAAGGCAAGTTTAATTCTGATGAAGGTAAAACACCCAGAGGACAGAGAGAGAGAGAGAGCTGATCTGCAAATGATCAGTACTGTGTCAGAGGAAGGAAGGATGGTAAGAAGGGATGCCAGAAACTGGATGGGAAGATGATGTGCTCATCGGCAGTGCCTAGATTCCAGGCAAAGCTGGACTGCAATAGATGTGATGAGAATTAAAACCATGAGCCCGCACCTTTAAAAGCATCTTCAAGGTGCTGGTGCTGCCATTCAAATCTGGCATTCCTTTTCCCATTTCTTTAGAGGATTCTATGAAACACAGGAGACATCAGTTCAGTCCCTGGGTCAAGAAGATCCTAGAGGAGGAAATGGCAACCCACTCCTGTTCTTGCCTGGAAAATTCCATGGACAGAGGAGCCTGGCAGGCTACAGTCCAGGGGGCCTCAAAGAGTCAGACACGACTGAGTACACACACATATGAGACACAAGGCTAGTTCCTAGAGAAGGACTCAATTCCTCAACGGGAGTCAGGATGACTCTTAGAAGTTATTATCAAACCTATTCATCATTCAGAGAATCAACTTCATACAATTATTCTGGTTGGCTGAGTAATTATTGGTAAACTTAACATGGTGCAGGAATGATTGGGGAAGTACTATTTAATTGGCTTCTTATAAAACTAGTTGTTTGCATAAGTGCTGTGTTTGGTACGCTGGGGACTTAGTTGCTTGAATAAGGCAGAGTATGTGGCTTTTGCGAGTCAGTCGCCATGCATGAAAAATCATAACTATCAGTTTTAGCTCAAAGGATTCTTGCAAGGATTCTATGTAGTAATGGATGTCATCACCTGGCCCAATACATGGTTTGTGATTGTTCTTGAACTTACTGGGCTTCCCTCCAGATGTATTTATTTTATTTTGTTCCTACATAATGTTTACTAGATGTTAGAGACATTACAGATATTAATTAACCCAGTCATACCAAGCCATTGGTATTAATCAAGATATTAACCAAGGCTCCTACCAACCCTTGGAAATGTAACCAAGAAGGACCCTATAGGGCCTCTCCAGAATAGGACATCCTCCACCTGCCTTTGTCTGTAGAAAAATTTTAGTCAAAGGATAAATTTGATCAGAGAATTGAGAACATGCAGAAAGAAAGGAACACACCCAAGCAAGACAAAATAACAACAGTCTAGTCATTAAGTAAAGTCAAGAACCTTTAGTTCCTCATGAAGGGCTATAGGTAATGTCCTGAGGCATGTTCTTTGTTCTGTTTTGCAGATACTGAAACCCCCACCAGGTGAGAGAAGTTAACTGCATGCTGCCCACAGCACGTAGACCCCAGACCAGTCGGAACAAGATGGTTGATGATGTTGACTCCTGATTACCTCACCACCAGCCAAGAGTGTGCAGTGAGTTGATGACACACCCCACAACCTCCTTCCTCACTCTGTTTTTAAAAACCTTTCCCTGAGAGGCTTTGAGGAGTTTTAAGCACTAGCTGCCTGGACTCCTTTATTGGCACCTGCAATAAACTCCAGAGAAGGCAATGGCACCCCACTCCAGTATTCTTGCCTGGAAAATCCCATGGATGGAGGAGCTTGGAAGGCTGCAGTCCATGGGGTCGCTGAGGGTCCGACACGACTGAGCGACTTCACTTTCCCTTTTCACTTTCATGCGTTGGAGAAGGAAGTGGCAACCCACTCCAGTGTTCTTGCCTGGAGAATCCCAGGGACGGGGGAGCCTGGTGGGGTGCCATCTATGGTCACACAGAGTCGGACACGACTGAAGCAACTTAGCAGCAGCAGCAGCAGCAGCAATAAACACTGCACTTTACTTCACCAGCCTGGTGCTTCCCAGGTATCGCTAGTGGTGAAGAAACTGCCTGTCAATGAAGGAGACACAAGAGATGTGGGTTAGATCCCTGGGTCGGAATGATCCCCTGGAGGAGGAAATGGTAACCCACTCCAGTATTCTTGCCTGGAAAGCCCCATGGATAGAGGAGCCTGGTGGTCTACAGTTCATGGGGTTGCAAAGAGTCAGACATGACTGAGTACACAGCACATCTTTAGTTCACCATAATCTGGTGTCAGCAGATTGATTTTACTCTGCATGGGTGAGAGGAACCAAGTTTGGCTCAGTAACAGAAGTAGGTAGAAACTGCCTTTGTTTTACAAATGAGGAAAGTGAAGAGTGGTTTATGCACAGCCACGTAGCAAAAGTGCTGAGATTTGAACCTAAACACTCTGACTCTTGACTTTGTTCTCTTAACCAACCACTCTGCTAAGGCACCTTGATGGGTTAGGCTTCTACAGTGCCCACAGCCCCTTAAAGAGTGCTTTCCACAACACTGGCTGGAAGCTTTAGGAGGGAAATTCTCAAAGGAAAATTGGGTGAGATATTCTTGGGCTTGCTGCTACTGCTAAGTCACTTCAGTCGTGTCTGACTCTGTGTGACCCCATAGACGGCAGCCCATCTGGCTCCGCCGTCCCCGGGATTCTCCAGGCAAGAACACTGGAGTGGGTTGCCACTTCCTTTTCCAATGCATGAAGGTGAAACGTGAAAGTCAAGTCGCTCAGTTGTGTCCGACCCCATGGACTGCAGCCTACCAGGCCCCTCCACCCATGGGATTTTCCAGGCAAGAGTACTCGAGTGAGGTGCCATTCTTGGGCTTAGCTCCATGTGAAAAAGTGTTAGTTCCTCAGTCATGTCTGACTTTATGGAACCCCATGGACTGTGGACCACCAGGCTCCTCTGTCCATGGAATTCCCCTGGCAAGAATACTGGAGTGGGTTGTCATTCCCTTCTCCAGGGGAACTTCCTGACCCAGGATCGAACCGAGGTCTCTTGCATTGCAGGTGGACTCTTGACCATTTGTGTCATCTTGGTAAAGACTTCTCATTTCTAGGCAACATCTGATGGTTCAGGGGTGACGTGATGGCCGGGGACTTGGAAATGCTTGGATCCCTTGTATCTTCCCATTTCAATGTGATCCACCAAGCGGTTTTGAGCTACCACTTTGTGCCTTTCTGCCTCCTGACATTTTCTGGAAAGCCATTCTGCTCACAGGCAAGGCAGGGAGTGGACAGCCAGAGGAGCAGCCCTCCCCCAGTGTGTGATGAGAGTGGGTGTGCAGATATAAACCAGCTCCCCAACACTAAGGCATACTTTTTATACCTTTCTGCAAAGTTTTCCTGGTGGATTAAGCTTTAGTCGCCCACTGTGGAAATTGAGTTGTTAATGTACATTTTATTGGTTGCTTTCCTTCCCCTGTATTATTTCTCCACTTTCTGTCCAGTGTTCCATGAACTTTCAGTCAAACAGCTTGCACTCAGCTCACTGCCTCAGGGGTCTGCTTCTGGGGGAACCCAAACAAAGGCATGCTCCAGTTCTGCCCCGACAGTCAGTGTTGCTCTCTCAAGGATTCCTAAGTAAGGAAAGTACGGTGTGTGCAAAAAGCAACAGCTAAATGGGAAAGAAAGCACTGCTTTTCAAATAGCTGGGTAAGCACCTAAAACCACCCCCGTGCATGGCAGTAAAACACTAGACAGGGAATGTGGATTAAGCCCGGAGGAAGGTTCGTTGAGGTCCCCTGCTTGCCATATCCTGTCTCGATGTGCTGACAACGCGGTGGAAAACCAGAGGGAGATCTGCTTCAGGATGTAGACCTTTGAGGCACAACACACGCATCCAGCAGTGAACGTGGCTCAGTGGAGGTGGAGGGCTTCGAGCGATCAAATTAGCAAGTCATCCTCTCTTAGGGCAGCCAAGCGGGGGTGTCAGCAGAAGGTCTGAGATGTGGGGAGAAAGATGAATGTCTCCATCCCCTAGAGCGACTGAGGCCTTGAGGTGGGCCCTCACACCCGCCTGGGTTTGTTGTCTTCCTTTGTTCTTCAACATCCCACGGTCATTGATTTTCCCAATGAGATAGCTAACTTTATTTCCTCTAATAGCAAGTTTTGGCCTTTTCTTGGGTGTGATTAGGAGGAGTTGAGTAGCATTCTTAGGATTTATGCAGGTGGGTCTCCCTTGTGCACAGGTCAGGTGCCTTGAGCATTTGTGGAATTCTTTCATATTAATGGGTTGGTTCTAATTTGTGAAGAAGCCACCAAATAGAAATGATGAAGATTATGATCATAGCGACAATGGCAATTGATACACGGCAAAGGACTTGGCTTTGCTCCCTGCCTGCTCTGTCCCAGGCATGAAGAGCAGGGCTTTGGATGTAGCTATGAATGCTCATAGCAAGTCTATGAAGTCGGTCAGACTGTCTTCATGATGCAGATGAGGAAGTTGATATTTAAAGAGGCTAAATAGGTTGTTTATTGTCACTGGGTTCATTGTACAAGGCTTCTGGAATGTTTGGGAATACATCCAGGCTTTCTCTTGATGGGCCTTCCCTGGTGGCTCAGAGGTTAAAGCGTCTGCCTGCAATGCGGGAGACCCGGGTTTGATCCATGGATTGGGAAGATGCCCTGGAGAAGGAAATGGCAACCCACTCCAGTATTCTTGCCTGAAGAATCTCATGGATGGAGGAACCTGGTAGGCTACAGTCCACAGGGTCGCAAAGAGTCGGACACGACTGAGCGACTTCACTTCTTCACTTCTTCTCTTGATAACATTCTTGATTTAGATATAGGGGGCTGGTAGAAGAGGTGTATGAAAAGTTGCCTTGTGATATGACTTCAGATTTTTCATCACAGTCTCCCTTAATGAGACAATCTATAAAGAAACATCATTGCTCTGTTCGCTTCCCCATCATGAATTCCATGAAGACCAGGGTGATCATTTATAGAATAAGGGGAATGTCACTTAATACAATGGATGAATAAATGAAGATGTCATTATTATCTTATTTAATCCAAATATGTCTTAAACCCAGAACTTCCTGAGGATGTGGAAAACACCTCCATGAAAATGGTTCTGAAGAGCTGATACATGACTGACCATTTTTCAGGGTGAATTGGGTGGGGCTAGGTGAAGGATGTATTTGAGAAAACTTGATAGAATCCTGGACCAACCTTTGCAAAGGCATCCCAGCTTTATCTCTCTGCTTTCTCTGAAAAGACCTGACTCTAATCTTTCCTCCCCTTTTTACTGTTAATATGAACATTAGGGGAGGAAGGTCAAGATGCAGTCAGGCCTCATTTCATTGCGCTCTGCTTTATTGTGGTTCACTGGTATCAAGTATCTTAGAAATTTAACTTTTGTGGCAACTATCCATCGAATGAGTCTATTGGCACCACTTTCCCCAACAGAGCATGTTTACTTTGTGTCTGTGGGTCACATTTTGAAAATTCATACACAATTTCAAACTTTTTCATCATTAGTATATCTGTTATGGTGATCTATGATCAGTGAGCTTTGATGTTACTATTGCAAAAAGATGATGACTTGCAGTCTTAGATGATGGCTAGCATTTTTTAAGTGATCAAATATTTTTAAATTATAATATGTATTAATATATCCTTATTTTTAGACATAAAGCCTTGGTACACTTAATGGACTACATGATAGTGTAAGCATCAATTTTTTTTTTCAGTTTTATTTATTTACTTTACAATATTGTATTGGTTCTGCCATACATTGACATGAATCTGCTATGGGTATACATGTGTTCTTCATCCAGAACCCCCCTCCCTTTTAAATGCTCTGGAAAACCAAAATTTCATGTGTCTTGCTTTCTTGCAATATCTGCTCTTTTGGGGTGGTCTGGAACAATCCTCAAAAATCTTCAAGGTCTGTTTATATTTTCCTTTCAAAAAAAGTTGCTGGGAAGCTTCCCTGGTGACTCAATGGTAAAGAATCCACTTGCCAATGCAAGAGACACAGGTTCGATCCCTGATCTGGGAAGACCCCACGTGCAGCAGAGCAGCTAAGCTTGGGCACCACAACTATTGAGCCTGTGCTCTAGAGCCTGGAAGCCGTGACTACTGAGCCCACGTGCTGCAACTACTGAAGTCCATGAGCCTAGAGCCCACGCTCTGCAACAGGGGAAGCCGCCTCAGTGAGAAGCCTCGTAGCACAGCTAGAGAATAGCCCCTGCTCACAGCAACTAGAGAAGAGCCTGCAGAGTGATGAAGACCCAGGACATCCAAAAAAAAAGTTGCTGGGAAATAGAAATAAGCGGAAAGAACCTGAGTGGTAGCTCTCCAGGTTTGGTGTAACAGAATGCACGTTTGGTGCTTTTAAGGGCGAAGGGGAATTCTTCATGGCCCTTGCTGCACTGGCACTGCCCGTTGTCCTGAGATCCTACCCCCTGTTTGCTGACTGGAAATGTTGGAATGTGAGGAGGATTAGGGGCTGGCAGCAATTAAAATGAGCAAACCATCTGTGGAGGAACTGGGGCTGGAGCTGCGTCCTCCCATTTATCAGTGTCTTCAGCAAGGAGTCCTGGTCTCCTCCCGTCACCCAGACAGCTCCCTGCACCATTTCAGTCCCCACCACAGTGGCTGGTGGAGCCCTGCATGCTGATTAAAAACCTGGTGAGTAATGGGGACAACACACGTCTCTATTGCTTGGGTAGATCTAAGCCAGTTAATAACCTTCTTTAAAGGGAAAGCAAATCAAGTCCTATTTTAAACATTTTATTGACAAGCACAAAAAGGCTGCTGTCGGTGGCCCAGGTAAATTTATCACTTGGTTTTGTTACTTGTTTCTGACTCATGCAATGGACAAGAGGATTTAAATCACCCCAAGCTTCCCATTGTTACAAGACAAGGGGAAATACTGGAGCAGGGAAAATGGGATGAAAAGGAGGGACCTTGGACTTCTTAAGTTCCTTTTGTAGGACCAGGACTTTCCTGGGTACCTTCCTTACATAGACTCATCTGATGCTGAGATAGTTTTTCATCATGGTATTATTTTATTCCTGTTTTACAGTTGAGGACATTGAGGCATAGGCGTGAAATGCCTTGCTCCAAATTGTATGGTATTGCGGAACCAGGTTTCAAAGCTTCATCTGGCATTTGCATTCATACTCTGTCAGTCAGGGTCCTAAGACAAAACAGGTGACACACACAAGTTGGGGGCATCCTGGGGATGTCCCAGGAGACTTAGTTAAGGGACCTCTTCTATTTATTTATTTTATTTGGAGGATAATTACTTTAATAATATTGTGATGGGTTCTGCCATACATCAACATGAATCAGTCATAGGTACACACACTAGGGAACACTTCTGTAAATGACAGTGAGGTTTAGGGAACCACAGGGATGGTTCAGTAGCCCAGAGCTAGGAACAGTAAGATGGTTGTTGCTGTTTAGTCACTAAATTGTGTCCAACTCTTTGCGACCCCATGGACTGCAGCCTGCCAGGCTCCTCTGTCCGTGGAATTTTCCAGGCAAGAATACTGGAGTGGGTTGCATTTCCTACTCCAGGGGATCTTCCCAGCCCAGGGATTGAGCCAGCATCTCCTGCACTGGCAGGCAGATTCTTTACCACTGAGCCACCAGGGAAGTCCAGTAGAATGGCGACCACTCCTAAACCTGGAGGGCAAGGGAAGGGAGCAGTTGCTGGAACCCTGTAAAACAGCATGTAAAAGAGGCTGTTTTGAGAAGAATAGTGATTTTCGGTCCAAGGACAGAATCAATCCAGTGTGATTTTTCCATGGAGAGACCCAGGGAGGAAGGCCATTGGCTGACCCATCCAGGAGCCAGGGATCCCCCTGCAGTGGTCCATTCTGAGCAGCCTCCCAGTGCCCAGGGTAGGGTGCACAAGAGTTCAGCATGTCACCCTTCTCTTCTGCTCTGGCAGATTCTCCAGAATATTTTTTTTTCCCAGAAGGCAAAGTCATCAAGTTGTACCAGTAAAAATTCCTCTTCTAAAGAAAGTTGATAAATATCAACGCATTTCTTTTTACATGAAATTGAAATAATTTCAAAGCATGTTTTGACACTGATAGATCAATCAATCAATCCTGAAGAGTCAACCCTGAATATTCATTGGAAGAACTGATGCTGAAGCTGAAAAAACTCCAATACTTTGGCCACCTGATGCAAAGCGCTGACTCATTGGAAAAGACCCTGATGCTGGGAAAGATTGAAGGCAGGAGAAGGGGATGACAGAGGATGAGATGTTTGGACGGCATCATTGACTCAATGGACATAAGTTTGAGCAAATTCTAGGAGATGGTGAAAGGCGGGGAAATCTGGTGTGCTGCAGTCCATGGGGTTGCAAAGAGTCAGACACAACTTAGCAAATGAACAACAGTGAAGCATGTTGCTTGGGTTTTGGCCATAACCTAGAATTTATAAAGAGCTCATTTCAAGTAGTGTGTTATATTCATAAAGATACCACCAAGCAGAGGGGAGGAAGCTCACAGGCTGACAACTGAAAGGGTGGGTCATTAAAACTTACCTCCTCTGTTATTTAATCTATCTCCATAATACCCTGAGGCAGGCAAGGAAGAGTTTTATAAACTGTGTCTATGTTACAAGGTCTTCATAAGAGGAAATAAAAGCCATTCTTCCTCTTCAAAGGAGAGTCGTCTTGCAGTATTAGGTCAGCTCTGTTGCTGATCAGATGGTTTTGGAAGCTCTCTGCCATTAGTGCAGGGGATTTGAGAAGGAAAAATACCCTCAGAGTCTCTCTGTCCTCCCCTATCCCATTGCTGCTCCTCGACCATCCTTTCATACGATATATCTCAGAATAATGGCCTGGCTGCTTGTTTCATGATTCGGAGCCTAGAATTAAAATCACCAGTGACAGTGTTTTGCATCTAAAAATCAGCATTTTAAGGATCTCCTGTGCGCCTGGCCCTGGGCTAGGTTTTGTAGATGCAGAAATGAACATGACACTGTCTGTGCGTTGATAGGGAGCATGGGTTAATGATGGAGAGACGTCTGTCAATTACAAATGAGCAGGCTAGGGATGAGGCGCGACACAGAGACACAGTACTCTGGAGGTGCGGAGGATGGAGGAATCGCATCCGTCCTGGATGATCAGGGAAATTACATGGGCCAGGTGATTCTGAGCTCTGGGGGAGGGGGATTCTTGAGGCAGAGATGGAGAAGGGGAGTTGTAGACACAAGCAGTGGCAGTCATTGTTTAGTAGCTAAGTCGTGTCTGACTCTTTGCGACCCCATGGGCTGCACCCGCCAGGCTTCCCTGTCATTCACTGTCTCCTGAAGTCTGCTCAGACTGATGTCCATTGAGTCAGTGATGCCATCCAACCATCTCATCCTCTGTTGTCCCCTTCTCCTCCTGCCCTCAATCTTTCCCAGCATCAGGGTCTTTTCCAATGAGTTAGTTCTTCGCATCAGCTGGCCAAAGTATTGGAGCTTCAGCTTCAGCATCAGTCCTTCCAATGAATATTCAGGACTGATTTCCTTTGAGATTGACTGGTTTGATCTCCTTGCTGTCCACACACACCATGCAATGGTAGACACTCAAGTTCTGCCTACACCTAAATTCTCCCACCCAACTCCATCACCAACATCCCTTTCTTATTCACACGGTCACCTGCCTCCTCATCTACCCCCTGACACACTCATCTCACACTTCCATGGCTCCATTTGCATACTCATACAACCCACCACAGACACACATTCGCCGTTCACTCACATTACACACTCACTTCTCTCAAAGATTTCTCACTCCGCCTTTGTCTCTCCTCCACATTTCCCTCTCCCTACACACCGACACACCTCTCGCACACAGCCTCACCACCCCCAACACGCACCATCACACCTCTTCCCAGAAGGCCCGGTGCACAGAATCTTAACCTTGGTAAAAATTTCACAGTAAAAGAATTGCTCTCCTGGCTCCTGTAAATTCTTTTCTTCTCTCTTCTGGACACTCTTTGTAACTCCGAGGCATTCCTGATGGTCATTTTGGGTATTCTACACATCCTTTATTGGCTATCATGACTCTTCAGTATGGCATATTGGGTAAAAACACCAGATTCAGCCAGCTGGGATCACCACCCCTTAAAGGCTGCCTCTTGGTGGGTCAGTTACCCCTTTCCAAACCCCAGTTCTCTGATCTATGAAATGGAGATACCAAAATATCTGCTGCTTGGCATCAGAGGTAGAAATGAGTAGGATAATGGAAAGCCCTGAAGTCAGCTCCAGGTATGTAATGAACAGTGAGTGAAAGTTAGCCCCTGATATTATTATTATGCTATGTGTATTATATTATGATAATATAGTTATAATAATTATTGAAGTGTAGCTGACTTACAATGTTGTGTTGCTGCTGCTACTGCTAAGTCACTTCAGTTGTGTCCGACTCTGTGTGACCCCATGGATGGCAGCCCATCAGGCTCCCCCATCCCTGGGACTCTCCCGGCAAGAACACTGGACTGAGTTGCCATTTCCTTCTCCAATGCATGAAAGTGAAAAGTGAAAGGGAAGTCGCTCGGTCGTGTCCGACTCTTCGCGATCCCATGGACTGCAGCCTACCAGGCTCCTCCATCCATGGGATTTTCCAGGCAAGAGTACTGGAGTGGGGTGCCATTGCCTTCTCCAAATGTTGTGTTCGTTTCAGGTATATAGCAAAGAGATTCAACTATATATATACACATATTCGACTATGTAGTCCATTTCAGATGCTTCTCAATTATAGATCTTGACAAGTTATTGAATATAGTTCCCTGTGCTGTATAGTTGGCTTAGTATAATAGCAGACATCTTAACCTCATGGTTTTCACCCTGAAAAGTTGGCTGCTCCGTGGTCTGCCTTCTGACCAGCTGGCCAGGACTCTGAGGGTTGCCCAGCAAGGCTGCAAGAAAGAATGAACCAGTCCATTGGCCATGGAAGAGACTAAGCCCAAAGAGTGTAAGGGGAATTGTTCAAGACCTGCCAGAAAATTGGTGGATCCAGGATGCTTCGTACCCATTGTAGGGGGTTTCTAGGAGTATTGAACAACTGGGCTGTGATTAAAACAACAAATATAACAATTGCAAATTGCAACCTCCTTCACCCCCACCATCACCCTACCCTTATTTATTCAACAAACATTTTCTGCATGTCAAGCACTATACATGTTTGCATGTATGATCTCATTTAAGCATCCTAACTCTAGGGAGTAGGAACTGTGATTTTCTGCAATCTGCTCAGAGAGGCTGAGAGCTGACCCAAGATGACAGGACTGAGAAGTGACGGAGGCAAACCAAGGTCATTTGAGTTCCAAGTCCATCTTACAGGAAAAACTTGAGGTGACTGGGCTTCAAGTTATGGATGGACCTGACTTAATCGAAGGAGAAAGCTCTGTGGGCACCAGCGGCTTTCTTTAATCTTCTTCCCAGGACACTGGTTTTTCTATCAGTGGCTTTGCTCAGAATAATTCTAGCCAGAGACCAGCAGGTCCCTCTGTGCTGACCCAGCCCCACAGTCACTGCGTGCTCTTTCCTGTTGTGTACAGCTTGAGTGATAAACTCTCAAGCCTCCGTATGATTCTGACACTCTTCTAAAACTGCCCTAAAAACAGTTCTCTTTCTTCGCCTTATTTCTTCCTTTATTTCAACCCCCAAGCCTTCCAATTTTCACTCTCTTTTCTTTTTTTTACAGAAGGTTGAGGATCTAATGGGCTTCGCAGGTGACTCGGTGGTAAAGAATCTGCCTATCAATGCAGAAGACTCATGAGATGTGGGTTTGATTGATCCCTGGGTTGGGAAGATCCCCTGGAGGAGGAAATGACAACCCAGTCTCGTATTCTAGCCTGAAAAATGTCATGGACAGAGAAGCCTGGTGGGCTGTCTGTGGGGCTGCAAATAATCGAACACAAGTGAGCAGGCTGTGAGCATGAGGATCTAATATTCCTGTTTCCTTATCTCCCCTGCGATCCTCTGCTTCCTCCTTTTTATCCCTCAATTCATTACTTCAATGAACTGGCGCCTTTTCAATCTATGACATACTGTTATAATCAGAGTTTACACTGACCCTATTTTATTTTTGAGTTTCCCTGGTGGCTCAGACAGTAAAGACTCTGCCTGCAATGCCAGAGTCCTGGGTTCAATCCCTGGGTTGGGAAGATCTGCCGGAGAAGAGAATGGCTACCCACTCCAGTGTTCTTGCTTAGGGAATTCCTTGGAAATAGGAGCCTGGTGGGCTACAGTCCATGGGGTCAAAAAGAGTCAGACATGATTATTTTGTTATTCTTTCCTTTATGTATCATCTCTACCCTCCTTTCCTTCCCCTGATTCATAGGCACTTTGTATACTAATTGTATGACTTTCCATTCCACTGTTCCTATATTATTTAGATATGTGGGCATCATCGGATTTGGCTTTGGGCAACTGTATTTGAAATTTTGCATAAATGGCATTGTGTTTTAGTCCTTGTTTTCTGATTGGCTCAGTGTTGTAGTTTGGAATCCATCCTTGTTACCATATGTAAACCTACGTCATACTCCTGAATGCTCCCTGGTGTTTCACAGTCTCTCATACCAAATTTATCTAATCCCCTAGTGATGGACATACAGGTTTCTTCCAACCGTGGCTACCATAAGCAAAGCTGGACTGATTATCTTCCTATGTGTTTCTTTATGGACCTTTGTGAGGATTTCTGCAGATTATGTATACAAGAGTTAGTTTGCTGGATCATAGGCATTAAAGCTTAGTTATTCTAATTTTTCCACTTTGAGGAACTGTAAGAATTCATACTGTCATTCCTGATACAGAGAGATTCATTATGTCCTCATATAGAATACCCTTCCCAGGTAGAATTTTTGCCCATCTGAAGGGTATAAAATACCATCTCAGGACTTCCCTGGTGGTCCAGTGGCTGACTCTACATTCCCAGTGCAGCAGGCTCAGGTCCAAGCCCTGGTCAGGGAACTAGATCCCACATGCCACAACTAAAGATCCTGCATGCTGCAGTTAAAACCCAGTGTAGCCAAATAAATAAATAAGTATTAAAAAATGCCATCTTATTGTTGTTTTCACTTTTATTCCCCTAAATACCAGAACTTGGGACCCTACATCCTATGCTTTCTTGTCAATTTCGTTTCTCCTTCTGTGATATTGCAAATACCTTCTTCCAGTCTGCCAGCCATTAATGATGCTCTTCATTGAAAACATGTCTTAAATTTGTCATAGAGTGAAAAAAAAAAACCTCCACCCCAAATTTGTGCTTTTGAGGGCTCACCTAAGAAATCACTCTATAGCCTGAGGTCACAAAACTACTTACATTTTTCTTCTGTTTGAATGGGGAAGACTTACCTTTAATGTGTTTGGAGCTTGTTTTTGTGCATGGTGTGTGGCAGAGACTCAGTCTTCTCTATAAATAAATTTCTGATGCATGTAATAATTGCCAAATATACTACTACTACTACTACTAAGTCACTTCAGTCGTGTCCGACTGTGTGCGACCCCATAGATGGCAGCCCACCAGGCTCCCCCGTCCCTGGGATTTTCCAGGCAAGAACACTGGAGTGGGTTGCCATTTCCTTCTCCAATGCACGAAAGTGAAAAGCTAAAGTGAAGTCGCTCAGTCGTGTCCGACCCTCAGCGACCCCATGGACTGCAGACTTCCAGGCTCCTCCATCCATGGGATTTTCCAGGCAAGAGTACTGGAGTGGGGTGTCATTGCCTTCTCCGGCCAAATATACTAAACACTTATAAAAAAAATCCATTATTTTTCCCCCACAAATTTGTGATTCTACTTCTTCTTTTTGTTAACATATTTATTTATTTGGCTGTGCCTGGTCTTAGTTGTTCCCCGCGGGATCTCCCATCTTTAGTGCGGCACGTGAACTCTTAATTGTGGCATATGGGATCTAGTTCCTCCACCAGGAATGGAACCCATGGCACAGGGAGCACAGAGTCCTAACCACTGGACCACCAGGGAAGTCCCTCTACCTCTATTATATGTCAAATTTCTCTTTCTTTCTCTCTTTACCTCTTTGTCTTGTACTATATACCTTACCCCTTTGGCATATATATGTATATATATATATATTTTTTCACCCCCCTGCCAGTACCATCTTGCTTTTATTACTATGCTTTTGGAAGATATCATAATAACAGGTTGGGTGAGTCATCCTCTCTCCCTTCTTTTTAACTTCCCAAATGTCCTTTGCTATTTTGCAAGTTTCATTCTTACACACAAATTTTAAGCCATTTTGTCAAGTTTCTTACCAAATTTGGTTGTGAGAAAGTCTACCCCATAGGATTGGTTGGGTAACTACATATGCTACCATATGTAATACCATATGTAATAAGACAGCCAATGGAAATTTGCAGTATGACCCAGGGAAATCAAACCGGCATTCTGTAACAACCTAGAGGGGAGGGGAAAGAGTTGTAGGTGGGAGGGACGTTTAAGAGGGAGAGGGTATATGTATGTGTGTGCATGCTAAGTCATTTCAGTCATATCCAACTCTTTGCAACACCATGGACTGTATCCCGCCAGGCTCCCGGGCATATGTACATCTATGCCTAATTCATGTTGATGTATGAGACAAATGAAGCCAATATTGTAAAGCAATTATCCTTCTATTAAAAGTAGATAAAAATTTTCATAAGGCTTTGCAAGCTGCTAAAACGTCTAGAAAAGCTGGTACTGTATTGAGACAAGAACAAGGCTTTGGGGTCAGCCAGATATGAGCTGAAGTCCCTCGGAGCTTGAATGAATCATCTAACCCCTGCGTTTCTCAGTGTCTTTATCTATATGACTGAAGTTGATATTAACCAAATCTGAGGCTTGTGTATGGGGAAGGTAGTAATTATCTGGGGTTTCGTAGCCTAGTGTATGTGGGGCTGGGGGACTCAGTAGTGGGGGGTGGGAGTATCATTAGGGAAGGGAGAGGAGGATGAAGGTGCTGAGCCAGGTTTCACACCAAGACTCAGGGCCTCTGTTGACGTGGGACAGGCTGCCAGGTTAATGAGATCATTCATCAACATTATGTTTGGGGCAATGATGGATTTACGCAGTTCCCCTGCCTGAATCTTCTGGGGAAAAGGACATTAATGGTGACATCTGTGAGCACGGGGGTGTGTGTCAGGCTCCTGGAGTGGTGGTGGGGAGAAGACTTGCCTCTCTCCCCCAAACTCTTTTTGCTTCGACATCTTAAACTCAGCAAGACCTGGTGGGACCTGCTGGGTTATTGCTGATCTGCCCTAGAATCAGCCAGCCACAGAGGAAGTGTCTGCTGTGAAACGCTCTGACAATGCTAGGAGGCAAAAAGGTAGAGTGAAAAGGGCACCAGGTTTGGAGGCAGTGCAATTAGGTCTGAGCCTCAGTTCTCCCACTTCCTGGCCAGTGGTGAGACTCTGGGCAAGTCATTTTGCCTAGTAATTGTATCCACCGCACAGATGTTGAGAGGGTCATATGCTATGATGAATGTCAAAGGCATATGCTAAATGGTAAAGCATCACGGAGATGTGAGGCATGGCCATCATTTCCAAAACGAATCATGAGCTGTCTTTTAGGTGACCATTTGCTTGCAGTTTTAACTTCAGCCCTTCCACTAACTGGCTGCTGTTAATACTTCCCTGTAAAAATTTCTGGACAATGCACATGAGTTTGAGCACACTCCAGGAGATAGTGAAGGAACAGGGAAGCCTGGCGTGCGGCAGTCCATGGGATTGCAAAGAGTCAGGCACAACTGAGCGACTGAACAACAACCACTAGCAACTGGCTTGGATAATATAATTTAATGATACCCACAAGTTAGTGTGTGTGTGTGTGTGTTTGTGTGTTTATTGGGGAGGGGAGGAGAACTATAAGATGTAAAGTTCTTAGGGTTAAGAAAAATTATAGCCAGGCCCAAGGGTTTAAAGGAAAGTCAAATTAATTTGGACTTTTCATTTCAGTAAAAGTGCAGCCGATGATTTTGAATCTAGAATGGCCCTATGACTAATAAGAAAGATGATTAGCAAAAACAATAATAGCTCTATATGCTCCAAATACTGAATTGATTAGGGTCCATTCTTCTATTTACCTATATAGCATGAATCCCCATCTTACAGATGAGGAAGCTGAGGTTTCCAAGGTTTCAGTGACATGATTGGTAGGTTACTGTAACCAGGAATCAAACCTGGGTCTGCTGGTTTCAATACTCAGGCTCTTTATGACTTGGAAAGGCTTGTCAGTTACCCTGGGAGATTCATATGGGGTTCTTTTCTCGGTCAAGAACGTCGTTCTCCTACCATGTCACTTCTGAAAAACAGCAATTTCTGGAGCTGAAACTTCAGTTTTTCAGATTGGGAGGCTGAGGTTTGAGATGAGGCATTAGGCTAGAGCATGTCACCCCGCCCCCCAACCACAGTTGTGGAGGTGCTGATTGCAGGAAAGGCAGTGAGTGAGGCAGCCAGCTAGAAAATCAGAAGAGAAACACGTGGCTTCACTTGGCAGACAATTTGTATTTTCTTCAGTTCACCAGGGCCAGATCCTTTTTCTGGTAACTTCCCACTCAACTTTCATTGGAAGGTACCTCTTAGGTCATCAGGACTTATGAGGAAACTCCCCCCCGCCCCATGCCCTTTCCCAGCCATAGACATTTTTTAAAAGTTCTATTTAGACCTGAATTTTCTGTCCTTTATGATTTGGCCTCACAGCATATGGGCTAATTGTTCCCCAACCAGGGATTGAATCTGTGCCCCCTGCAGTGAAAGTGCAGAGTCTTAACTACTGGACCACCAGGGAAGTCCCTCCCCTGCCATAGACACTGATTACAGAATAGAGCAGCCTGTTTTCACATGATGAAGAATCTATTTCACTATTAGTAAAAATATTTTTGGGACTTTGTAGGTAGTCCAGGGATTAAGACTTCATGCTCCCACTGCAAGTTGAGGGGAGGTGGGGGCATGGGATCCATTTCTGGTCTGGAAACTAAGATCCTGCATGATGCAGCCAAATAAAAAATTATAAAAAAATATATTTTCCTCATCATGCCATCTTAACAATGTGACTTGGGGCAAAAGAAAGAGGTTAAAAATAATGCACAGATCTTAACAGCCAGAAGGCATCTTGGCTGAGTATAAAGGCAAGGAAGCAGACCGTCAAATCTGTGATCTGTTAGTTTTCAGCTGATAAATCTCAGAGAAGCTTCTTTATCCCTGCAAAGATTTGTATATTGCTCAACTCAAGGGGGCAACAGAGGATGAGATGGTTGGATGGCATCATTGACTCAACGGACATGAGTGTGAGCAAACTTTGGGAGATAGTGAAGGACAGGGCAGCCTGCCGTGCTTCAGTCCATGGGGTTACAAAGGGTTGGACATGACTGAGCGACTGAAAAACAACTCTGGGGGCACCATTCTTTCTGCTCTCATAAAGAATATCTTGGCTTCCACTGTTCATGTTCGTGGCTCCTACTGCAGTTGGTATGGCACAATTTCTCTGTCTCTGGATATCATAATCTTCATTTATAAAAAGAGCATGATCCAAGAATACCATCTTCATAAAGGTTGATTTTAGAATGAGGCAGGATAATGGCCACAGAGAAGTTCACAGTGACTGGCACCGTTCAACAGGATACATCCTCTTCCCACATGACTTTTCAGAAATGGGAGGAAATGGAGATAAATAAGTTACAACTCCATCCAGTGCTTGGGAAATCAAGCATCAAGATAAATGATGACATCAAAGTTTGCAAGACAGTATGAAACAGGACATTACAAAGTGATACTTGTTTAAATATTAGATAAATGACATTGTGAATAAGTATTATGACTTCCAAAGAGAGAGGGTGTCTTAGGTGAGGGTTCTGAGAAGAGGATTCTAAGATAAGGATTTATCTGCAAATGATTAAAGAAATAGTCCTAAACAGACATCTCTCCAAAAAAGACATACAGATGGCTAACAAACACATGAAAAGATGATCAACATCCCTCATTATCAGAGAAATGCAAATCAAACCCACAATGAGGTACCATCTCACGCCAGTCAGAATGGCTGCGATCCAAAAGTCTACAAGAAATAAATGCTTGAGAGGATATGGAGAAAAGGGAACCCTCTTATACTGTTGGTGGGAATGCAAACTAGTACAGACACTATGGAGAACAGTGTGGAGATTCCTTAAAAAATTGGAAATAGAACTGCCTTATGACCCAGCAATCCCACTGCTGGCCATACACACAGAGGAAATCAGAACTGAAAGAGACATGTGTACCCCAATGTTCCTCACAGCACAATTTATAATAGCCAGGACATGGAAGCAACCTAGATGTCCATCAGCAGATGAATGGATAAGAAAGCTGTGGTACATATACACAATGGAGTATTACTTAGCCATTAAAAAGAATACATTTGAATAAGTTCTATGAGGTGGGTGAAACTGGAGCCTATTATACAGAGTGAAGTAAGCCAGAAAGAAAAACACCAATACAGTATACTAACACATATATATGGAATTTAGAAAGATGGTAATGATAACCCTGTATGTGAGACAGCAAAAGAGACACAGATGTACAGAACAGTCTTTTGGACTCTGTGGGAGAGGGCGAGGGTGGAATGATTTGGGAGGATGGTATTGAAACATGTATATTATCATATGTGAAACAAATCGCCAGTCCAGGTTTGACACAGGATACAGGGTGCTTGGGGCTGGTGCACTGGGATGACCAAGAGGGATGGGATGGGGAGGGAGGTGGGAGGGGGGTTCAGGATGGGCAACACATGTACACCCATGACATGGATTCATGTCAATGTGTGGCAAAACCAATACAATATTATAAAGTAAAAAAATAATTTAAAAAAATGAAATAGTCCTGGCTAAAGAAGTGGGTAAGGTGGCTGCTGCTGCTGCTGCTGCTGCTGCTGCTAAGTCGCTTCAGTCGTGTCTGACTCTGTGCGACCCCATAGACGGTACCCCACCAGGCTCCCCCATCCCCAGGATTCTCCAGGCAAGAACACTGGAGTGGATTGCCACTTCCTTCTCCAATGCATGAAAGTGAGAAGTGAAAGTGAAGTCGCTCAGTCATGTCCGACTCTTAGCGACCCCATGGACTGCAGCCTACCAGGCTTCTCCGCCCATGGGATTTTCCAGGGTAAGGTGGGGAAGACATCAAATAAGGGTATGATTTCAGACTTGGTGGCTCAGGGGGTAAAGGATCCACCTGCAATGCAGGAGATGCAAGAGGTGAGGGTTCGATCCCTAGGTTGCGAAGATCCCCTAGAGAAGGGAATGGCAACCCACTCCAGTATTCTGGCCTGGAGAATCCCATGGACAGAGGAGCCTGGCAGGCTACAGTCCATGGGGTCGCAAAGAGTCAGACACGACTGAAGTGACTGAGCAGCAGCAGCAATCCTGCAGAGACGCTCTGGAATGTAGATTGCATCTCTGAGTTTGCCTCCAAATGCAAAAAGGAGCTTTTGATACTTCTATCATCAGTCATTAGCTGGGGCTGCCCCTGGGTGGGCTACATTCCTGGACACTTCTTGGTTTCTCTACAATTCTCCAAAAAGAGTTACAAGGATCAGTCATTAAAAGAAAAACACGTAGGGACTTTGCTGGTGGGTCCAGTGGATAAGACTCCAGACTTCCACTACAGAGGGCATGGGTTCCATCCCTGGTTGGGGAACTAAGATCCCACATGCCACAGGAAAAAAAAAAAATCAAAACAAACCCAAAACCACACAGAAATTGATGAGGGGATTTATGTTGCAAAACTATATTTCCCCAAATGGTGTATTTCCCATTCCTTAAACTCTTCAAGAATTTTAATACTTCCCTTGGAGCTTCCCTGGTGGCTCAGATCATAAAGAATCTCCCTGCAATGAGGGAGACTCCAGTACGATCCATGGGTCAGGAAGATCCCCTGGAGAAGGGCATGGCAACCCACTCCAGTCTTCTTGCCTGGAGATTCCCATAGACAGAGGAGCCTGGTGGGCTACAGTTCATGGGGTCACACAGAGTCAGACATGACTGAGCGATCGACAGTTTCATTTTTCAAGAGCTACAGATCGTCTATTGGGTATAGGTGACTGCCGTGACGATTAGACAACAGCGGAAGCAATGCTATGTAACTTGCAAGTTTGGTCATATTATACAGTTCTCTTTTGAAATACTTGCCCACAGAACCCAGATACAGTGCTTCAAAGCAGCTTAGGCCACTTGAAGACCCATAGAAATGGGAATCAAGAACTCCAGCCCTCTGCTGTGATGAAGTTCCTACTGACAGCCAGCCCTAGTTTGCTAACCATGACAGAGATGATCCTTGAAGGTGGATCTCCTGTTTGAATCACCCCACTTGATGCTGCATCGAACCAGGAAGGTTGCACAATCAGGAGCAAAATAAACGATGGTTCGTTTTTTAAATCACCAAGGTTTGGGAGTGACTTGCTTTTGTAGTAGTAACTGGAATAGACTATAAGAAAATGGTGGAAGGAACCAATCTGAATCTGGGTGAAGCACTTACAGTGTCGTAGAAGCTGTTGTGGTTAGGTTCGGATTCTCTTTACCATGCTGGTGTGCCCCATCTCCTAGATGCTATGAGTGGTGATCATTGCCCTGGGCCAGATGGGAGTCACCTCACCTGGGAGTTATCTTTTCCTCTTGGAAGTTCACAGCCAGCAGCTGACTGACACAGTGGTATTAAAAGGCTTGTCCCTTGTCTCAAGATGGAATCAACTCAGTGGTGCCACTGTGTTGCAGAGTTTCCCATGGGATCACACTGAATTTGGTCTCTTTGTCCTTGTCTATGCTTTTTCCCTGCCCTCCCTCTCTTCCCCTTCTGAAGACTCCATTAATAAATCATTTTCATAAAGATTACCCACCATTGCAGGCTGTGTTCCTAGGGAACTTGACCTAGGACAGACAGTCCCAGGGACAGTTACTCCAGAGGATCAACATATATTAAAAAGTGTGAGTTTTGTACACAACACAATGCAAGATGATGACGAAATGATCATTATCATTGCTGTTGTAATCTGATCAGATGTTTTAGAAGAAAGGTTCAGTTCAGTTCAGTCACTCAGTCGTGTCCGACTTTTTGCGACCCCATGAACTGCAGCACGCCAGGCCTCCCTGTCCATCACCAACTCCCGGAGTTTACTCAAACTCATGTCCATTGAGTCGGTGATGCCATCCAACCATCTCATCCTCTGTCGTCCCCTTCTCCTCCCACCTTCAATCTTTCTCAGCATCAGGGTCTTTTCCAGTGAGTTGGTTCTTCAAATCAGGTGGCCAAAATATTGGAGTTTCAGCTTCAGCATCAGTCCTTCCAATGAATATTCAGGACTGATTCCCTTTAGGATGGACTGATTGGATCTCCTTGCAGTCCAAGGGACTCTCTAGAGTCTTCTCCAACACCACAGTTCAAAAGCATCAATTCTTTGGTGGTCAGCTTTCTTTATAGTCCAACTCTCACATCCATACATGACTACTGGAAAAACCATAGCTTTGACTAGATGGACCTTTGTTGGCAAAGTAGTCTCTGCTTTTTAATATGCTGTCTAGGTTGGTCATTACTTTTCTTCCAAGGAGCAAGTGTCTTTTAATCTCACAGCTGCAGTCACCATCTGCAGTGATTTTGGAGCCCCCCCCCAAATAAGTCTCTCACTGTTTGTTTCCCCATCTATTTGCCATGAAGTGATGGGACCAGATACCATGATCTTAGTTTTCTGAATGTTGAGCTTTAAGCCAACTTTTTCACTCTCCTCTTTCATTTCCATTGTTGATGAAAATTTAGGATGCCTCTATGACACTGGAAGTGCTTCATCCTTATTCAGATTGTTTCCTTCTATCATTTTCTTTTTTTCTATTTATTTATTTACATTTTTATATTTTACTTTACAATACTGTATTGGTTTTGCCATACATCAACATGAATCTACTATGGGTGTACATGTGTTTCCAATCCTGAACCACCCTCCCACCTCCCTCCCCATACCATCTCTCTGGGTCATCCCAGTGCATCAGCCCCAAGCATCCTGTATCCTGCATCGAACCTAGACTGGCGATTCGTTTCTTATGTGATAATATACATGTTTCAATACCATCCTCCCAAATCATCCCACCCTCTCCCTCTCCCAGAGTCCAAAAGACTGTTCTATATATCTGCGTCTCTTTTGCTGTCTCGCATACAGGGTTATCATTACCATCTTTCTAAATTCCCTATATATGTGTTAGTATACTGTATTGGTGTTTTTCTTTCTGGCTTACTTCACTCTGTATAATCGGATTCAGTTTCACCCACCTCATTAGAACTGATTCAAATGTATTCTTTTTAATGGCTGAGTAATTCTCCATTGTGTATATGTACCACAGCTTTCTTATCCATTCATCTGCTGATGGACATCTAGGTTGCTTCCATGTCCTGGCTATTTTAAACAGTGCTGTGATGAATATCGGGGTGCACGTGTCTCTTTCAATTCTGGTTTCCTCAATGTGTATGCCCAGCAGTGGGATTGCTGGGTCATAAGGCAGTTCTATTTCCAGTTTTTTAAGGAATCTCCACACTGTTCTCCATAGTGGCTGTACTAGTTTGCATTCCCACCAACAGTGTAAGAGGGTTCCCTTTTCTCCACACCCTCTCCAGCATTTCTTGTGGACTTTTAGATTGCAGCCATTCTGACTGGCGTGAAATAGTACCTCATTGTGGTTTTGATTTTTATTTCTCTGATAAAGAGTGATGTTGGGCATCTTTTCATGTGTTTGTTAGCCATTTGTATGTCTTCTTTGGAGAAATGTCTTTTTAGTTCTTTGGCCCATTTTTCGATTGGGTTGTTTATTTTTCTGGAATTGAGGTGCATGAGTTGCTTGTATATTTTTGAGATTAGTTGTCAGTTGCTTCATTTGCTGTTATTTTCTCCCATTCCAAAGTCTGTCTTTTCACCTTGTTTATAGTTTCCTTTGTTGTGCAGAAGCTTTTAATTTTAATTAGATCCCATTTGTTTATTTTTGCTTTTATTTCCAGTATTTTGGGAGGTGGGTCATAGAGGATCCTGCTGTGATTTATGTTGGAGAGTGTTTTGCCTGTTTTCCTCTAGGAGTATTATAGTTTCTGGTCTTACGTTTAGATCTTTAATCCATTTGAGTTTATTTTTGTGTATGGTGTTAGAAAGTGTTCTAGTTTCATTCTTTTACAAGTGGTTGACCAGTTTTCCCAGCACCACTTGTTAAAGAGATTGTCTTCAATCCATTGTATATTCTTGCCTCCTTTGTCGAAGATAAGGTGTCCATAGGTGTGTGGATTTATCTCTGGGCTTTCTATTTTGTTCCATTGATCTATATTTCTGTTATTGTGCTGGTACCATATTGTCTTGATGACTGTGGCTTTGTAGTAGAGCCTGAAGTCAGGCAGGTTGATTCTTCCAGTTCCATTCTTCTTTCTCAAGATTGCT